>VYZS01031499.1:5704-17354 GCA_013400695.1 Neodrepanis coruscans | reverse complement strand
CATCTTGGTTGGATTTTGCTGCTGATCAGCTGAAAGTGTCAATGCTGCTGGAAATTATATAGGATGAGAACTGAGGGATTTCTTTAATAAAGGGAGTTTTCTCTTAGGGTGCTTGCTTTAGTGCATCTCCCTGGTACAAAGGCAGATAGTTGAAAGCACAAGAAGGGCACTGAGTGTAGAAGCTTTATTATTTATTTAAGTTTGAGATTCTCAGACTTTTCTAAAGAAAACAGATGTCATGTTTTATGGGAAAGGCCTTTATAGGGAAAAAAAACCCCTTTAGTTCTTTCATGTGGTATTGATTTGGATGAGATCAGAACTATCACAACGGTAACTGGTTTGTGCACATTGTCTTTCTAGTTGGCCTCAGATTCCTTGAAACAACTTTAAAGAAAATATCCAGTCCCTAACTTTGTGTTCCAATCCATGTGTGACTCTTCTGTTTTATAAAAACACTTGTAAATGTGAGAAGTCTGACAGTAATCAACGCAAAATGGGACTGTTCTCAGAGTAGCAATTTTTTATCTAACCTCTACACTGTTGACTTTGGCTGTGCTCTTGGAAGGCTTTCCAAACATTTTTGAGCAAAGTTTTAGGTCCCTCTGGTACTGGGGGGAACCCAGTGTGCCATGCAGAAACAAAGCCCTCAATTTCTCATGTTTGACTAGGACAATAAGAATTGTCCTTAATTCTTTTTAAAATTTCAGTCTAGCTTGAGCTCCAAAATCCAAACTGAAGCAAAGGGACTGCCAAACAACCTTTCACTGATAAAAATCTTTCCTTATGTAGTTACCAAAGTATTTTTGAATATAATGCTAACAAGCCTTTTTCAAACTACCCCAATCATCCCTTTCATAGTATCACCAGAATTTGTTTCATGGGATCCTGGGTTAGCAGTGTCCTATCACTTCTCAATTCTCAGAGCTTTGAGTTATTAAAGTAAAATCCACCATTGGCTGCATTTGACATCCTCTTGTGTCTCATCAGTATCAAGCATTTTTCTTAAAAGTTTCATCTCACGATGCCGTTTAACTAAATGGGAATCTTATCTTCCTCTTCATTAAGCTACTGTGTTGAACCTTTTTGGTCAAATAGACAGTCTTAAAAGTATGACTGGCATGGTCTTCAGAATGCTTAAAACAGATGGAAGATATAAATGGACTCTGCACTGACTGCCTGTTTCACTTTCACTGAGCCAGCTTTACAATTTAAAGTGTTTGACTCTTGATTTTTCAAGCTTCATGTTAACAGTGCTGAAATGGTAGGTGAGATGCACATAGATATGCAAAAGTTTCATTTTACCGCATAGCTGTTAACCCCTCAGTATTGCACTGAAGTATAAATACATGCACCTACACCCATTCTTTCTGTAACTTGAAAAGGTTTGATATGTAAAGGGCAAGTTTGAAAATGTTAATGTAATGCTGTGATGCTCTAGACTCCCTTTAACAGGAACCATTAAAATGTGCATAATTATAGGGCAAAATGTCAAGCAGTCAGTTTAATTTACTGATGAATACATAGAATTAATGTTTTGCAACAGTTCCAAGATTTTGAATTGCGAATTAGCAGCAAGGTAATATTTTGTTTTGTTGACATTTTTTGAAACAGTTTTGGTATTCATTTGGCCTGTGCCTTTGTCCACAGGTGGATTTTGCCTTTACAGTTTGGCAGAGCTTTCCAGAGAGGATTGTAGGGTACCCTGCGCGCAGTCACTTCTGGGACAACACTAAGGAGAGGTGGGGGTACACCTCCAAATGGACTAATGACTATTCCATGGTATTGACAGGAGCTGCTATTTACCACAAGTAAGAACTCAGAGCATCTGCTGTCCTTCTTCTGCATGAATCAAAATAGTAAAGAGGGGAGGAGGTTGTGGGGTGTGAAGAACATTCTTCCGGGGAGTGGAAAAAGTGGAAAGATAATAAGTGGGCCTACTTTTTATGGGGCAAGAATTTAAGTTCTTGGTTTAGCTCTGGGGATCTGGTAATCATTATTGTGCTTGTTGGGTCTCTTTGAAGTCATTTGTGTTTTGAGGCAGTCAGACTGCTCTTTTTAACATCAGGAATTACACACTTCAAAGAGTTCCTGAATTCATTAAGTTACTCGGCTGAATGGCCTGTAGCATAGCAGAAAGGAGGTTACTTCCAGACCAGCTCTGGTTATGTGTTGGCTGACAGCTGCAGACTGCAAAGTCTTCTGGCTACTCTTAGAAACAAAGTACAGTGGACACGTCACAGCTCAGCATATTGCAGCATGTTGGAGAAACCTCCTGTTGTTAGATCTTCAGCAGACCAAAGTCCTCTCTACATTTTAGGAAGAAGTCAGAAAATTCTGGAGTATCTAATCTGCATTATAACAATGTGGGCTCTCTTTCCTACTTGTCTTTTATCTTGATACTTCGGTCCTCATTGTTGCTTTCAACCCAGTTACAATAAAGGTGTATGTTCTGTTTCTCCATTAGCGCTGTTTACTGCCTTAATGAGAAACTGTTTTGTTTTCCCTTCTTGTTGAAGGATGAGACCAAAGAAAGGAAGTGGTATATTGGGAGTTGGCTACAAAACTTGTGCCTGAGCTGAGATAGAAATTTCCTGGAGCTTGTGATACCTGAAAGTCAAGTGACTTATATTAGTAACACTGCTTTTGGTTTCCAGATATTATCACTACCTGTACACTCATTACCTGCCTGCCAGCCTAAAGAATATGGTGGACCAACTGGCCAATTGTGAGGACATTCTAATGAATTTTTTGGTGTCAGCTGTGACAAAATTGCCTCCAATCAAAGTAACACAGAAAAAACAGTATAAGGAGACCATGATGGGACAGGTATGTATTCACAGTGTGTTTTAGCAGTTGGGATGCATTGATAATATAACAGGTTTGCTTCTAGGTTAGGCTTACAAAGTGATAAAAATTTTTTTTTCAGTTTTTATTTTAGCAGAACTGTAAATAGACTTTAAGTATGCTTATTACAATGAAAGAAAAGGAAATATGGCAAACATCTACTGTGGATGCTGCTTCTGTTCATAGTTTTCTCACTGAGTGTTATTCACAGTGACCCCAAACTCCTGGAGCTGATGACTGTGGTGACTGGATTTCAGTTAAACTCAGTTTTCTAATTAAATATTCTAGACCAAAGACCTAGGCATACAATGCTAGAAGCAGAAGTAAATTCTAGGAAGGTTTTCTACTTTTTATTATTATTAATTAATATAATGAACCAGGCTTGTCCCTATGCTATTTTAAATTATATAATATATAATGTGATTTAAGCAATGACACTGGACTGTCACAACAGAGGTAATTTGTGGTATGCAAGTGTTTTTTCCCACAAGGAACATTTTGTTCCCCAGTCATGCCATCACTCACTAGCAGCCATGAAATGCTTGCTTTAGATCCTCTTCCAGCTACTTCCTCTCTCTTTGCAGAAATAGAAATACCTCTAGTAAGGGATACGTTATAACCCAGGGCGCTTTTCCTCCTACCCTGTGTGAGAACAATGGGAGGAATAGCAAGTCCTGCAAAATCTGCAAGTTCTGTCAGCTTCCCATCTGTGCTACCATGGTGTCTGTAATCCTCATTGCAAACAGTACCATGATTACTAGGGGTCAGGAGAAATAAGGGGCCCTCTATTTCCCCCTCACATTTCCTCCTATTAGCATTACTTGTATCTTTGAACTGGGGAGTTTGTAAACTCCCTTATCTGTATGTCACTACACTTTCCCCTCAGATGTAGGTAGCATTCAGCAATTCTGACTCATCTGAGTGCGCAGGAGACCTTCTGTGAAGAAGAAGGTGCCATCCAGAAAGTACCTATTGCTTCCATTTTCAGCTTCACCTCTCCACAGGCCTGTGCTTTGGCTGTTTGGCAAAGCCTGAGCATTCATTTTTCATCCTACAGTGTGGGTGACTTGAGTCAGCTATGAACTATAACTCTCTCCTAAAGACAAGTTGTTCCTGCAGCTTTGGGAAATGTAATGGACCATGTTCATAATTCCTTGAAAGACAAATAAAAAATTAACATAACCTCAGTGTTGTGACAGAGATTAATAGCCGTATGGAAATTCACTGTTAATGGCCAAAATGTCTGCTATAATCCTCTAGCAACAAGCTTTTACTTGCTCTTTAGTGGCTTGGTATAATCAGGAGGCTGTAATCAATGCACATTATAACCTACCACCTCAGCTGAACTGGACAGGCCTTGGACAAAGATCAAGTCTCATACCACAGTCATTTGGCAAGTCCCTGACTTTATCCATTTCTTTATGTTTTAATTTACATCCTTTGACTTTACAAATCTGTATTTGTTTTTAAAAAATAGTGGAAACATAAATGCTGTAGAGAGATACATAGGAAGTGGCACAAAAAACCCTTAGGTTCTCAGCATTCATACTTTATCTTAAATAATAGTTTTATTATGTTTATAAATGTTCTTTAGGTACAGATAAAGAATAATAGCAACAGCTTTAAAGCTGTTAGGGTCTTTTTATTACAGAGCTGCTGAGTTTCAATGGACTTCCACAGGGATTACAGCTTCGCTGAACTTCAGAAAATCAGTCTGCAGTATTTTGCATGTAGGAAGGCAAAGACCATGGTCTTTTCCTTGGGTCAGAGTTTAATGCAATATAGTGTGGAACTTCAGTTACTTTTCTTTGTCTGTGAGACAGTTATGTTGGATGCACTGGCCTTGGCCAGTCGAATTCCTGGAAACACCCTGCTTTTCAGTGCAGGATATCTACACACATGAGTAATGCCAAGCTCAAGTTAGTTGAAATTCCTTGTGTATAAATTTCTACAGATCTGAACTGCATTGAGGTGTAGTTTTGACCCTGAGAAACTGTAATAATTCTTTTCCTCGAATGGCTGAAGGTCATGAGGAGCAGGTGGCCTGGTCTTGGGTGTGCATCTCTGCTGGAAAGCAGTGGTCTTTTTGTCTTTCCTGGTGGATTTTAAGAACTTATTCTACCTCTGAAATAACTGAAGGGTTTGAAGGAAAGAAGAGTGAGGGATGGGGTGAAATAGAGTGTGGCAAGCTATGGGAGGGCTGCTCGTGGATGTCATGCTCCACATCAGTCTGGCTCATGGTTGAACTCTGTTTGCCATACTGCACTGCTCTCCACTCTGCTTAGAAAATTGAGGGTGTCTGGCTCACTACCTCTGGCTCTGCTGTGGGCAGAGTGGCCCTTCACCTGTTTGAACCCCTCCAAGCAGATTTCAACCACTCTAGAGCCACATGCTCCCAATCCCTGTCACAGCTGGGCACCATGGTGTGAGCCTGGCCGCAGCACCTGCCCTCCCCACCGTCCAATTGTATTGTGGCCAACATCTGATCTCTGATCTCCTCTCCACACAGACGTCACGGGCCTCGCGCTGGGCCGACCCCGACCACTTTGCCCAGCGGCAGAGCTGCATGAACACTTTCGCCAGCTGGTTTGGCTATATGCCGCTGATCCACTCGCAGATGAGGCTCGACCCTGTCCTCTTTAAAGACCAGGTCTCCATCCTGAGGAAGAAGTACCGAGACATTGAACGACTCTGAGGAGCGCTGCTGAGGGGGCTGAGCCGCCTCCCGCCAGACTGTGC
Source organism: Neodrepanis coruscans (assembly GCA_013400695.1). Classification (NCBI taxonomy): domain Eukaryota; kingdom Metazoa; phylum Chordata; class Aves; order Passeriformes; family Philepittidae; genus Neodrepanis; species Neodrepanis coruscans. Next base: position 11,771 of record VYZS01031499.1, on the reverse strand, counting down.
CGCCGACAGCAAGCACCCGACCCCACACGCAGCGTCCTGGCTCCGGGTGCGCTGCTCCGGACTGTGCCGAACCGCCCGGCAGGCTGCTGTCGCTGAGACTAGGTCGTGTACAGTTTCATTATGGAACATTAAATAATTATTTTTGAAATGATTGCTATGCAGGTTTAAACTTTTTTAATGATCAAAAAAAACTATTAAAAACAGAGTTCTTTCTTTAATCAAAATTGTGTTGGTTGTGAGTATTTCAGAGCTGCCATTTCTTTCTTTAATGCATTTGATTGTCAGTGCAATTTTCATTTCTTTTCCCCTGCACAGTTAAATGCTGGAGTTTCATGGGGAAAAAATGCAGCAGGTTCAGAAACAAACTGAGCACAAGCAGGACAGAACTGAAGTATTAGCATTTCTCATTTACTGCTGACTTTTTAATTTTTTACTGTTTTGCCCAAGCCAGTAGCAGCCACTGTAGCTCAACTCCTTGGACAGATGGAAAATTGGAGAGACTCCAAGGAGCCAGACAAGACAGTAGATCCTTCTGGTTGGGGACCCCATTTTTAAAGGCAAATCAGCCTTACCTTGGAGGGAGAGAGGAGCATTACTGTGGAGGAGCAAACCAGTGACATGGAGCACAGGGATATGCATGCACAGCAGGGCTGCAGGCAGGTGTGTACACTGTGGTCGGGGAGGCACATCCTGAATGTCCTTGCACATGGATGGCTGGGCACCTCAGGGACAGCACAGCGAGCTGGTATGGTGGGATTCTGCAGCTAAACTTCTAGAAGTAGCTTTGTTGTGAGGGCAGAAGGGATGTTGACAGAAAACAAGAAAGCTTGTTAGTGCTTGCAGTGCAGGAACTTGATCTGTAACAAACTGGTTTATTTGAAAACAGAGCATGTGCTTCTGTTTTTGCANTACCTTGGAGGGAGAGAGGAGCATTACTGTGGAGGAGCAAACCAGTGACATGGAGCACAGGGATATGCATGCACAGCAGGGCTGCAGGCAGGTGTGTACACTGTGGTCGGGGAGGCACATCCTGAATGTCCTTGCACATGGATGGCTGGGCACCTCAGGGACAGCACAGCGAGCTGGTATGGTGGGATTCTGCAGCTAAACTTCTAGAAGTAGCTTTGTTGTGAGGGCAGAAGGGATGTTGACAGAAAACAAGAAAGCTTGTTAGTGCTTGCAGTGCAGGAACTTGATCTGTAACAAACTGGTTTATTTGAAAACAGAGCATGTGCTTTTGTTTTTTCATTTTCTCCTTTTTTTTTTTTTTTTTTTTTTCTTTCTTGGAAGTGCAAATATGTGGAGAAGATCCATCTTGGAGGTCTGACACCTGAAGTAAAGTGTATGGTCAGACACTGGGTACTGGCAGCAGTGGGTCCTCCCAGGTATGCTTGAGGCAAGGTAACTCGCACAAAAAAACCTATCCATGAAATGCCAGTGCTGCTCATGCTCCAAAATGATTTTAGCATTTCAAATATAAGTATTTTTAAATTGAAATATTCCAGTTGTTTATTTCTCTGTATTTCTTTGCTTATTTATTTTTCTTTGCATTGAAGAATGGAAACAAGCGTCATTTGGATCAGGAAGATGCCATTCCAATTTGATAGGCAAATAAGCACTTTAAAAATGCTTTGAACTCTCACATTTTGATGGGGTGCATTTGGGGTGCTATGTAACTATTGCTACCCCCAAGAGCTCTGTTAAAGTCACAGCAAAAGGATTTAGTGCCGATGCCCAGAAGACCAGCAAGCCTTTCTATACCTCATTCCTTTGTAAACAGGCAATCTGGTAGCAGGGATGAAGAGTAGTTGGACCAGAATTATCACTGGTTTCATTTAGGCTCAGGCACCAATTTAATATGCAGCTTTAAGCAACTCCCATAACCCGGGCATGCCTCAGTTTCTTCCTTTGTAAAAGTAATAGTTACTTGTAGAGATAATTCTGTGAAGCTTAAATAATTTGTCTTACTGGAAAGATCAGAATCCCTAAACGGAAAGTTGCTTTAAAAGTGCAAAGTACATATTGCTAAATGTCTGTATGCAACTTGACATGCAAAAACTTGCAGAGAGTGCTTTATGTGTGTATCGCAGTATTTGAACTGAGCATAGCAAGTTAGGGCAAGAACATCAGGTTCCTGACATTTTGTGTTAGAATCTTAGAATGGTTTGAGTGGGAAGAGATCTTAAAGATCGTCTGGTTCCAACCTTCCACTAGACCAGGTTGCTCATAGCCCCATCCAACCTGACCTTGAACACCTCCAAGGATGGGGCGTCCACAGCTGCTATGGATGGTTCCAGTGCCTCATCACCATCACAGTAAAGAATTTCTTCCTAATATCTGATCTAAATGTGCCCTCTTTCAGTTTAAAACCATTACCCCTTGTTCTATCACTACACACCCTTGTAAATCTGAACCAAATTGTTAAAGGAATGTGCCAAAACGTGTGAGACTGCAGCCTGGTGACTTGTGCTGCTGAAAGGAAGAGGTGCAACTTTTTGCACCACTTCTGTTGCTCTCCCAGTCCCTGGCCAGGCTGTCTCACCTGACACTGCCATGGTAGTGCCCACCAGATGTTCTGTGAGCCTGTTCAGCTCTCTTCACTCATGGGAAACTGTCCAGTGATTTATTGAATTTTTCTACTGCCATCTTAGAGACTTAAGTCAGTATGTGGAGAGAAGTATAAAAAGGCAGCAGCAGGTGAGTGGGGCCAGGGAGGGAAGTGGAGCAGGATATACTCCAGTCTGTGTAAAATGAGCTGCTAATTCAGCTGCTCACATCTCATAAGAACCTAACCTCACCTCCCTGTGCTCTCAGGTCTGTGTTTTCCAATCTCTGGGGGAAGGTGAAATCCAATGGTTTGATTTTCCAGAATGAATAGCTCTATGGCTCCTATGACGCCTTTCCTCTTGGAGGTCAGTTAGCTCTTTCTATCTTGGAATAGACCTTCCTTAGGCTTGTTTTTTGGACAATGAGCCAAAGACTGGATGAGGTTGGCAGGGCTTGTGCTTTGTTCATGTCCCATGTGCAGGTGGGTGTGCAGCCGTGTCCAGAAGAGCATCTGCAGCTCTGGGAAGCAGTGACTGGTCTATAGCCAGCAAGAGGGGCCAGGGAAAGGGAAAGAGGGGACCTTAAAGAACAAGAATTAAAATTCTGTTTGGGTTTTAGTTATTGCTTTTTGGAGGCATGTGGGTTGGGGTTTTCGTTAAAAAGGGAGTAACTAACCATTTTTGGAATGCAGTGAGTCAGGCCAAGCTTTTAAGCTGTTTGACATTCTGTTATCGTCACTTTTTGGGGTGGCTGAGAGAGACTGTGCTAAAGCTTGCTCTCAATATGATTCGAGGCCCTTCTGTTTACAGATTGCTAATTAAACAAGTAACAATGGAAGGCTTAGCTGCAGAAGGGATGTGGATAGGTAGGAGCATTTCTCTTTGCGGTACAGTTACCAGGGCGTAGTTGTCTCGCTAGGAAAGAATGTGCCTCATGGCCAGTCTCCGTGTCCATGGCCTGGGGCCCCAGGGGAAGAGCTGGACACAGACCCAGCTTGGAGACTTATTTTGTTACACTCAGTGCATCTGTTCTTGGCCAGTGCTCCTAAGGACAGAACCTCCTACGTGTACCTGTGTTGGACAGAGCTGTGTTGTTTCCTTAGTGAATGAAATCACCCTTTTGTCATGTCCTAGATACAAGTTAATGGTTCTTTATTCCTTTTTTCTTCCCTCTCAATTCAGATGGTGCTGAAACAAGGTTCACTCCTTGTTGCTCCTTTTGTAGGTTTTTTTTATTATTATTATTTTTCATTAACAGCAGGCTATGTTAGCCTTTACTTTACAGGTACTTGAATGCCTGATGACTTGACTGAGTGTTACGTATGTGGCCTTTTGTAAAGGTTACTGACCTTAATTTAATCAGGGGTGAGATGGGTGGATGAATGTGAATAGATCCATGCCATTAAAACAGAATAAGAGTTGGGATTAGAGTTTGGGAGAACTGATGAATTTTTAATTGAATTTATTAAAAGGGGAAAAAAAAGAGAAGGAAACCTATCCCAGTTATAATTTGAATACAATCTACTGCTGGAGGAAGATTTCATAAGAAAAACGTGACATAAAAATAGGGGCAAACCTCCAAAATAGAAAGTGCCTGGCACTCCTTGCAGTCCCTTAGGCCTGAAAAAGATTTTATTTGCCCTCTTTCTATTTTGTGAGAACCTCTAATTATTACCATACCTTTTTCTAGGTGTGAGTGTTTAAGCTTTGTAACAATTTCGTAGTAAACACACAGGTGTGCTAATGCATGGCTATCAAGAGCTTTGATCTTTTCCATTGGAAAACATCATGGATTTGATCAATTTCAGATTGCATTTTCTCTTTTAGAGCCAATTTTGACAAAGAAATTAATCTTTCACCAATGAGCGCCTTTTAAAATAGCTCATTTACCGAAAGATGTCTGTTGGACAGTATGTTGGAGAATGGAAGTAATTGACGCTGAAACAGCTAGATGTAGGTTTTTTTAAAAATCTTTACATGTCCAGTGTAAAATTCTATGTCCTCCTCTTTCACACTCCCCCCCACTGAAACTAAAAGACTACTCAGTGTTTGTCACAATATCTCTATCAATGGACAGCAATTTATTAATTCCTCCAGTTAAACATCTTCTTACAACAAAGGGTAGATTGGTGGTCTGCTTCTTTTTTTTTTTTTTTTCCAGGCAGGCTCTGATGTCTATCCTGGAAATGCGGCCTTCAAGGGCATCAGCCTGACAGAGCCATTTTCCTGGGCGTTAGCGGAATTTCACAGGGTGGACCTGTGGTCTTCCAAGGAGGGACCTGCCCTGTGCAGGATCTTAGCTGGTATCTGCTGGAAATAAAACAGCATCTTCCAGAATTTTGTACATCTCACCCTTGTTTAAAACTAAGTCAAGCTGGCCTTTATACCACTATTTTAACCATCTTCATACACATTTTTTAAGTTGGAGTTAAATTAGGGGGAGTTAAATTAGGCAGGGGTTAAATTAGGAGGGGGGGTTATGGGACTCATCAGATATTTTAAGATGCTCCCTACCACTTTTTCACAATGTTTTTAGTGACTATTTCACAGCGGATTAATGATGATCCAATGGGCCTTGTGACCTTGTACATAATTCTGTATTTATTTTGAGAGAAAATATGTATAGTGTTTGGATTATGAGAATGGAAACCTGAAATGGGAATTCTTAGGTTGGCAAATGTAAAGCAAAAAAGCAAACAAAAAATACAATCTTATTTTGTATAAAATGTACATTTTTGAGAAAAATTTTCTAATGCATTTGCGATGTTTTCATAGTGCTGCCACGTCTTTTTTAAAGTGTTTCTCCCTCTTTGTTTGACTATTGACAACATGGTGCAATTAAACCTAAAGCAAGTGTGTGAGTGAAAGAAAAAGAGAGAATGAGAAATTAAAAAGCCATATAATTTGGTTTACTTCATTAACCTGTATAACATCATAGGTTTACCATCTAAGATAGGTTGTTTTTATAGATAGTGTCACCAAAGACTTTTTTTCTTCAGATTTATTTTGAAAAGTTGTTAATAAAGGACATACATTTCTGTTGCAGTGTATTCTTCTTTGTAGGGTAGAATAACAAATCCTGTTTGTGCACTTGAGCATGCAGATTTGGGAGCATGACTGCCACGTGTCTCAAGTTAAGGGGTAGTTGAATGAAAGGCTCTTTATCTGCTTTCTCCTTGGCCTGAACTGAGCAATGGTTCTATGTATATCCTGTGTCTCTGTTGCATAGACAGCATACATGGAATAGCATCTATACACAGTGGCCCCTAGTTCAGCAACACTGACAGGTGTTTACTGTCATACCTGACAGCAGAAGAACCTTTAGTCTGTGTCACTTGTGTAAAGGAGGACATTATTCCCTGCATTATGACAGTCATTGGTAGGTAACAGTGGCTTTTGAAAAGGAGTCACTATAATGCGTATGTGCAAAAATGATCACTCCACCAGCCTGGGGGCCTTTGAAGGCTGATCCCTGCAGAGGATATATATATTGATTTAGTGACACATATTTATCGTTAGGG
>VYZS01031472.1:6743-16998 GCA_013400695.1 Neodrepanis coruscans | reverse complement strand
CGGGGCGCGGCGCGGCGGCGTGCGCTGGCCGGTGCAGTCGGGCTCCCCGGCGCAGGCCGGTCTGCCGCTGGCTCCGGGCCGGCGTTGCCCTCACGGCAGCTCGGGCGGGGCTGGGACGGGGTCGTCCCGCGCTATTCTCCGCTTGCTCAGTTAGGAGGGCTCTGCTGTCATCCCTGCTGCCGATGGAGGGGGGTTTCCCACTCCTGCTTCTGGGAACGCGGGGGAAGAGTTTCGCTGCTCGCTCTGTGTAGCCGCAGGGGGCGGTGGGTGTCCGTCCATCTGTCCGTCCGTCTGTCCGTCCGTCCTCTCGCACTGACAGGTCGGTCCATGGGATCTGGGCCGGTGCGAAGGCCCCGGGCAGCGTCCGGCCGGGGGAGGGGGGGCGGCGGAGCAGCGAGGAGCGGTGTCTGGGGAGCCTTGTGTAGGCGGGAGGGAAAAAGAGGGAAAAGTATCACGGTAGGGCTTAGTCTGGGCACAGCTAGGGGGCGACATTAAGGGTGTGGTGGATACAGGGATTCGGTGTGAAAACGAGAGTAGTTCGACAGCGCGGGAGTGCAGGCTTGCTTGGGTCTGGATGCAGAAGGTGTGAAACCAGGAGCTGCCAGATTTCCTGCCCGTGTGGGGCAGAATAAAGATGTAAATTCGTAAGTTTTTGGTTTTTAAAACAGTTTCGGTGAAACCTTCCTTCTAGCTGACCTTCTGTGACTTTACAGCACTGGGTTGCTCTGAATGCACACTTCACTTGGCCTCACAGTTTTACTGGCACAACTAAATTAGCAAGGAATGAACGATTAAGAAAGGGATGGTGTTCTAGGACTAGTTAAGCCAGTAGCATTGTTGGAAAAGTTATCTTTTTAAGTTGTATCTCAAAAATTTCATGACTCTTGCTACAAATTTGCTTTAGGCAGTGGCACACTTAGCATTGTGGCCCGGAGATGGCAGTAGTTTACTTAGGTTATTGTGAAGTAAATATGTTTGGGTGAAACAGGCTGTGGAGTCCTTGGAGTGTCTTTTTGATGTCAGCCTAAGCCTGCAGTCTGTTTGCCTCTCATTGCTTGTGTTTTTACTCAACAGTCCTTGGTATTGTTAATGTAAACCCCCCTCAACCCAACAAACCAAAAATCCTCAAAACTGAAACCAAGTTGTCTCACAATGGAAGTTGATGCTGTGCACAGCTCAAGAGCTGTAGTTTCCGTGTTTTCTGCATGCAGAATTCCAGACAAGTGATAATTTGTGTCAAGTCTTGAATCATTAACAGTTGTTTCTCAGTTAAAGGCTACAGCTTTCATTTTGAAAAAGCACTTTGCTATTAACAATCTTTTTTCACTCAGTTTGATCATTCCAGTGACAGAACAGTGAACTGTCCCTTTTATCTTTTCACAACTGACATGCTTGAAATGACAGTCAGATCCTAATCCTCTAATCATTAAAAGCACTGTTAATTAGAGTAAGTCAATAATTTTATTAGTTTAAAATGAAAAATAGTATGCTTCTCTGGGTGCTACTGACCCTTAAGTTGTTCTGTGTTAAGTTTAGAAGGGAGTGCAGCATAACCTTTAGATCCTGTTGTGTTTGCAAGATAGTGAAAGTAAAGAAACAATGCCATAAGGTATTAAATGAATAATTAAATAAATAATTACTGCAGGTTTTCTTCTTGGGGTTGCCCGTATTTGTAATACATTTCACATCATTTTGAGAGGAGGAAGCAAATTTCTTGCTTACAGAATCAAAAATTAGCATCAAAATGTCTTTGTTTTTTGTTTTACAGTTTCTTTGTAAGACCTCGATTTCTTCTTACAGTAACTTACACCCTTTAATGGTGTATCTGATCCTCATGATGAACTGTAGTTTAATCTGCAGTTTAGAAATGCCCAGCTAGGCAAAGATTTCTCTGTGTTTTCTACCTTAAAGATTTGTATTGATGACTTGGGTATATGTAGCTGCTGCTGTAGGTACTTCTGTAGTATGAGAGATGGCAGGTTTGTCTTGTAGAGTAACTTTTCTTTTTTTTAATAGACAACATGGCAAGCCCAGGTAAAGAGAACTTCAGAATGAAAAGCTACAAAAATAATGCACTTAATCCCCAAGAAATGCGCAGGCGAAGAGAGGAGGAAGGAATTCAGCTTCGGAAACAGAAGAGAGAAGAGCAGGTGAGTATCTTGGTGGGCTGTTAATTGTTAGGTGCTTGTAAAGCTGTATTCAGATCTGTGAAAGGGCTTGAGCAGACTCCTCCTGAGGAGTAGAATCCAGAGCTCCAGGTTGAACATCTGTTTTGTTTGCAATCTTGGGAAGCATTAGGCACCTCTCAATAGCACCGTTAAAAAGTGATGGAAGCCCTTTTAAGTCACGAGGGCACACAGAGGAGAGACCTGTTACATTGATCTTTAGTCCAGGTTTAAGCATGTGACACTGGACTGAAAGAATACTTGTATTTCCGGTAACAATTTGAAACTCTGGCATTCTCTTCCAGAGTTTGGGTCGGAGTTTTGCTATTTGAAGGAATAGGATTATTTTCATCTCTGATACTATACTTAAAATTGCTCAAGAGCTCTTCTACAATAACTTAATAAAGTGGCTACCAATTAGTGCCCCCGAACTGTTGTATAAACGTTCACAGTTGTCCTCATTTAGTGATCAGACTATATGAAACATTGTATAACTAGTAGTTTGTGCTAGTTCCTTTTCCCAAAATGTTTAGTAGTTTCTTGCCAGGAAGGTAAGGAATGTACTTTGTTTTTATGATTGGTCTAAAGTAGCTGAATTTGTGTCTCAAAACCAAATACTGTCCTAGTCTGATATGAGGTAGGAATTCTTACCCTTCTACTGGGAAAGTGGTGCTACTGCATGGAAAAAGAATTTAAATTAGTTGGGTCAGAAGTGGTGTGATAGTGGAGCATTTACCTGCAAAATGGGTAACAGTTCCTGCTGAAAGTTTTGTTTGTTTGTTTTGTACTAAATACTCCCTAGATAAATTATGAAAATAATATGTGTTTGGTGTCCCATGCTGACTGTTGTAACAATGAGACTACTGTTATATTCTCCTTGATCTTAGTTTGTTGGATTGGTGTTTTTCAGCTCTTCCTGAACTGGGGAGAAGAAGTCTATGCAGGGAGATGAGACTGCTTTGTTTCCAGAAGGAATTATAAGTGGTAGATAGACCAAACAATAAGAGTCTATACATTTAAGCCAAGAGCTTCTGTGACCTTGCTGAGTGCTAAAATGAATGGTTTGTCTTCTAAAAGAGCAATGTTGTTCTTCGTTTGTGAATTTAAATGGAGTTAAACCTTATTTATATACAGATTCTGCAGTTGTTTTGTGTTCAGGATTGTGCCCAATCCAGAAATGTGTTGAACAAAGGAGGGAGTGCCTTGTTTTGGGTTTCTGTTTGAAATAGAGCTAGATGTAAACACGCAGTGTTGGACATGAACAACAGCAGGAATTTGTAGATACCTAGAGGACAAAAACTTCAGGATTTAGTAGGTGGTTTCATTCTTATGCTTACAGGTGAAATCTTAGTCAATGGGCTGAGATTCTATCATTTACTTTTGCAAGTATCAACATAATGGTCTTAGAATTGTTAGTTACAGTAGCTGTAAGTGTAGTACTGGAATACAGATTAAAATTTAGGTTTGGTTTCTGGAAGGGAACAGGCCAATGTGAATGTTTTGTTTGTATGCCAGAAAATGAAGAGGCACTCATCAAATATAGCTTATTAAATCCTAAAATGCAGATACGTATTTTGAGCATAGGCAGTGTGCCCAGCCAATTGTAAAGTGATTTTTGGACAGTGTTTAATGTTTTGTAGTTTGAAAGTTCAGTTTGAAGCCATGCTATCTTTTTCTCCAGCTATATTAAAGTAATGTTCCTGGTTTAATCTTCCTGCAACTGTGCATAAAGTACAGGTTCTGTTTTGTTGAGGGGAGGAATGCAGTGTGCCACAATTACAAACATTGGCCATGTGTTGATGATCTTAGCCTAGAAACTAAAAAAGAGAAAAGTAGCTTGTAGAATACTGTTTCCTGCTTAAAAATGCATGCTAATTGTAAGGGATAAAAGGCTAAAAGTAAGAAGATCTGTATCTTCTTTTTCTTGCATGTGGAAAAATTTATGACTCTTTAGTAACTAATAACAGTTTAAATGTGTGTCTGAAGTGTTGCTGTGCAGTTTGTTGAGATACTGATATAGTAGTGTTTTTCTGCTTTATGTTACTTAAAATTTTGTGTAGGATTCCCATTGCATGGATGAGTAGGAATGCAAGTCATTAAAGTTCTTAGACTGGTATTGGTGAAAACATTTCTTCAGGTGTGTGTCATCAGTACCCACTCCATGGTAAGTTCTAATGTCTCCCCAAAATTTCTCCTTTGTGTAGCTGTTTAAACGCCGAAATGTTTCTCTCCCGGGAAATGAAGAATCTATGGTAGAAAGCCCAATTCAAGATCCTGATGTCAGCTCTACTGTGCCTATTCCAGAGGTAAATACTTGAGAGTGTGTTTAGAATGTTGTCTATTAATGGTCATAGTACTAGACATAAGAAATCTTCCTTGCATTTTTAGGAAGAAGTTATTACAGTAGATATGGTACAGATGATTTTTTCGGATGATCCTGATCAACAACTCACAGCAACTCAGAAATTCAGAAAATTGCTATCTAAAGGTGGGTAAATATTACCTGATTTTTCTATTTGCTTCATTCTGTGTTATTATGAATGATACTTACAGTCAGTTAACCTTTAGTTATGTTTTACTTTAAAATAGAACTTGCAGAAACTTCTTGTTCTGTTTATAGAGAAACTCTGCCAAATCTCTTCCAACCTAATGGCTAAATACAGAAAGCTTCATTATTCTAATGCTAAGTCCTTCAGACGAAGTAACAAAAACAAGGATGTTTTGATAGAGTTGTCTAGGGCAGTAACTGACTGCACACTGACATGCTTGTAGTAATTGTTGCAGTGATTCAGCCTCTGATTCTCATTCTGTAGTCAAGGGGAGAAAAATTACATGGCTGCCAAAGAACAGTTGTAACTTGTTTTAATTGTGACTGTAAGCATGCAGTCTGGAGTTGATGCTGTATTTGTTTCGCATGGTAAGTAAAGGTGACTTAAAATAGTATCTAGTCATAATTGCTCTTCCACTGACCTGAGGTTGAAGGAACAGTGTTTTGTAATGTGTTACTAACATGCCAACAGATAATAGCATGTGTTACTGTTATCATACACAATAGGGTGTTTACTAGATTGTAGCACTGCATAAAGATGGTCCTGCAGTCTTCTCAGGTCAGAAGTTTGTAACTCCGTCATTTAAAATAATTGAATAAAATTATGATAAGAACTGTAGATCATGTTCATGTTTCATGCCACACTGAAAAAGTAATTTATTTGGTCTTTTTACACAGATATGTTTGTTTTTATTCCCTAGAGCCTAATCCACCTATAGATGAAGTAATACAAAAACCAGGAGTAGTACAGAGATTTGTGAAATTTCTAGAGAGGAATGAGAATTACACTCTCCAAGTGAGTTTGGCTGGTACTGATTGGGGGTTTGGTATGGGATTGGAAACTTTCCAGAGAAGCTTTGGAAAACACATAATGTTTTGATGGGTTTTTTTAATAACCGTGTTTAATTATTTTTAACCACTGAAGCTGTACCTTTTAGTTATTGCCACTAAAATTGTGACTTGACTCTCGTGAATTTCACAGTAGTCTTTAGTGTGATATATTCAGCTGGACAAATACTTGGGTGTTGAAAACAAGATCAAGAGGATTTATGGAATGGTATATTAAGATCATCAGCACTGATGTGTGAGCAAAGTGTGTTTTGTTTGTGTTAAATACAGCTGAAATCTTAGAAAATTGTAATAAAGAATACAGGAAACTGAAAGGCTAATTTAAAGCCCTTTTAGAAAATCTTGGTGAAATATCTGATTAATAGGAGTAACTAGTTCTGTCTGCTTGCCCATGGAAATGGAGCTTAGGCTACATGGACATTCATATTAATATAGAGTAAACAAAAGAGATTTTTACTAGGTAATAGTGATTTGAAATCTTTCTTACAGTTAGTGCTGTAAGCTAAAGCCTAAAAATAATTTAGCTACTGAAGGTTCTTACTAATAGTGACTTTATCAATGCCAAGTATTTTATTGAATAGAAAGTACTCTAATAGTAATTGCGTTTCAGTATCATGGGAAAAAAGTTGGAATATTAATCTTTGTAACTCATGTCAAACTGTATTTTGTGAATTTAAATTTTACTGCTGAGTGGTCTAACATGGTTGTCTTTTTGCTTCTCAACAGTTTGAAGCAGCTTGGGCTTTGACAAACATAGCATCTGGAACTTTCTTACACACCAAAGTTGTAATTGAAACCGGAGCTGTTCCCATTTTTATTAAGTTGCTTAGTTCAGAACACGAAGATGTGCAGGAGCAGGTAACTGTTTTCTTGAGGGGTTTTATAACTCCTTAAAATTCATTTATGAATGTGTTTTTTGTGGTGTGTGGGGTTAGAGAGGCTTTGAGCCCCATTTGCCTACTAGCCAGTTGATCTGTCTCCAGGAAGATAAAAACCTACTGCCAGTGTATTTTTTCCCTCATGGATTTTTATCTACTCTATAACATTTGCTGTAGAAAGTATAGATTATCTGTAGAAGATGATTTGCAAGCACATGTAAGTTCACTTGGATGCTTTGCTTTTTAAGGCAGTGTGGGCTCTCGGGAACATTGCTGGAGATAATGCAGAATGCAGAGACTTTGTTTTGAACTGTGGAATATTGCCACCCCTCTTGGAGTAAGTATTGTAAATTCATACTATTCACGTACATGTATAGATAACTGTGAAGTTCAACTTAAAATATGCTTGAAAAGAATGTAAGCTTTTTTCTAAATTGAGAATGCTGCTTTTTTAATTATACCACTGTGAATCTAGTGTTTTGGATTACATGAAATTCATGCATATGTTTAAGTAATTAGTCCTTGACTGGAAGCTTTCCATTGTTTGCAAAATGAGAGAGGTGTTATTTCACAGGCATGACATTTCTGTATTGTGCAGAACTCTGTGTTTCTGGATTTCTGGATACTTAGGGTGGGAGGTGTGGTTTAATTCACACTAGTATTTGTATGTTTCCAGCTGCCTGGGCAATAGACTGGCTTCCCCACTTTTGTCGAGTGGCTCCAAGCTCCAGTCTTCCTATTTATCCATTTGCTTGTTGAGATGAGTTGAGAGAGTAGTTGTTACATGAGCCATGTTCTACTAGAAGATTTATCTTCACTGAGAATATCATTCCAGCATTTACTATGGGTTTACAGTAGAATGTAAGCTTCATCACGGGGTGAAAATCTTCACGTGAATTTTGTCCAGTTTATTACCTCATAAAGTAATAAAATTGTTCAGAACATTTGTAAAATAGCTTAAAGTAGCAGAGAATGTGATTACCTTCACCTAGGATTTAAGGGATTAACTGTTTCAGACTTTCTGGTATGTATCTGGAAGTGAACCTGGCTTTTCAGGTGTTGAATCTTTCAAGTTCTATTTGGCAAAAACAGTGAAGGGTTAATTTTTTTAGAAGATCTTTCAAGTTCTAACTTTCATATGGAACTATTTTATTATCATTAGTTGCAGTCTCTGAATGAAGCCATCAAATGAAGTCATTCAGGGAAGGGTTGCATGTCCCAGCGCTTTTTGAAGACCCTCAGAAAAATTAGTTGAATGATTTTTCATATAGCCAGTGATTTACTTTATATGCATATAGAATGAGACCTCCACACAAAATAATCTGTTCAAATTCAGTTGATTTTAAGAAAATACAGCATGTAAGTGATGAAGAGAAATAAATTTAAACTAGTGCTCGGTAATAGGATTTCTCTTCCTGATTTTAGGTACTGTTGGTAATAATGGACGTTAAAGTACTTCAATTTTTAATAAGAAATTGCTATTTTAATTATTGTTGTCTCTGTTTTGCAGACTGTTAACAAATTCGAATCGTCTTACAACAACTAGAAATGCAGTCTGGGCTCTCTCAAATCTTTGTAGAGGAAAGAACCCACCTCCAGACTTCAGTAAGGTATAATAAAGTAGTAATTTTGAGAAATCAGAAAGCTAAAGAATACTTATGTTTGTAATATTTTATAACAAACAGGATCTTTGAATCTGTATGTATATTCTATTTTATGTTTTTAATGTTCTCACACAGTCTTGTCCATCAGTTGTATCAACAGTAAAATTGCATCACTAAAAAACTTCAGACTACAGTTAGTCAAATGCAATCACTAGTGTGAAATGATGGACAAATTAAACATTCACTATGTTAAATTTGTACTAAACTCTTTGGGGTTGTGTTTTTTTCAGAACTGTTTTAAAGGATGTGAGTTTATGATTGAAGTTTCTTTAGTATTTTTTAGGATTGTGAGTGCATGCAGCATGAACAAGATTTTGAGTTTTCTGTTCTATCAGATGCAGTTAAATCAGAGTATGATGACAGAGGTGACTTGCCTGTATACTCTTCTTTTTACCTCTCCTGTTTAGTGCATGGTTATAGTGACAGGATCACTCAGAGGCTAGTAGGAGTTTTAGCTTCTTATTTTCAGTATGAAATTAATTCGTGGTAAGGTTAATAACATGAAAAAGCTGTACATAGGATATTCTGGGAAAGTAGAGTTAAATAATCATTAATCTGGAGAGAGTTTGCCTCATGAATTAGTAATTACTGTCATTGCTACTTAATAATTCTTGAACAGAAGGGGGGGATTTCTGATGTCAGTGAATTGATTACCTCACAATTGCTCTTCCTAAGTTATATCTTTTAGTAGTGTTTTGTTCTGGTAGTGAAAAACCAACAAACCAACTTCCTGCTTGAATACAAAACTTCAGAGGAAAAGGAGGCCCTGTAGGCAGCTGCTAATAGGAATAGGTCCTTTGCTTTTTGCCCTTTGCAATAGCACCAGTTGGACACGTAATGGAGGCTGAATTTGCATAACCCATAAAAGGTAAAGAATATGAAATTCCCAAGCTGTACAGGAGAAACCAGTGAGGTTCCAAATGGTGTTAAGATTGCCTAGTTCATTTGGCTTTGTGTGGAAGCTACCAGAGATTAAGACCAGAGGGTACAGCTGCAGGGAGAACTGAAATCAGATGTTGCTTGTTTGATCGGCTTGGTGAATGCTGTGTCCTCTGTGAATTACTCTAAGTTGGTTATTAAAAATAACTGCCAGTACTCCAACAAATTTAGCAATAAAAAGAACCCCACCTTTTATTACTTTGAGATTTTTTCCCTGAGTGGTTAAAATAAGCATCTGTAATTCCTGATCATCTTGTTATCTGTAAAAGCAGATATTTTTGTTTAACCTGAGCAATTGTTTAGATAATATAGTGTCTGTAAATAAATAGGCTGTGGATCAGAATTTATCCAATTTGCCAGTTTGGATTGGAAATCTAGTTTAATCAGAAAGTGTTCCACCTAGGTCCTGATTCATTAATGGGCCTGTGTACTTTGGCAGTAAATAATTTTGCATATTTATGCCTTTGCAAAGTGTTCTCTTAAACTTGAAAAATATGGAACACCTAATTTTATGCAATATTTTTCTTTAACCCAGGTTGCTCCTTGCTTAAATGTTTTGTCAAGACTCTTGTTCAGCAGTGACCCGGATGTATTAGCAGATGCTTGCTGGGCCCTCTCCTACCTGTCAGATGGTCCCAATGATAAAATTCAAGCTGTTATTGATTCTGGGGTGTGTCGAAGATTGGTAGAGCTGCTTATGTAAGTCTTCTCTTTACCAGAGAGATCTTTTATAGTATTGTTAATATTAAAGTTGAATTGTACTTTCTCACCTCAAGTCTTAGTTTAATTTTGTGAGAAGTGAGGAACGAGAATTCAGTCTGAAACCTTTTAAGCTGTTTGTTAGGTTGCCTTGGCTCCTGGGATTGTTCCTGAGGTTGACAGTGAAAAAGAAGTTTTCTTTGAAGTATTCTTTATATTCTTTAAAATTTAATGTAGGATTTCATATACATATAGGAATAGAAGGGTGAAGACTGAAGACCAAACTTGAATCGTAAATTAATCATCTTATTTTTGTTTTAATTTCAGTGTTGGATTTTCCTTTCTAGGAGATGTAATTGCAACACAGACAAGACAGTTCTTGGACTCAACAGAGTCCAGAAGCAGGCTTGAGCCATTTCTGAACTGTTGCAATACATTTGGTTTATGGTTCATTATTTTCCTAGAAAGAAACAGACTATATTCCTGTTTCACATGAAACTGCAGAGTAGGTCA
>VYZS01031465.1:909-12827 GCA_013400695.1 Neodrepanis coruscans | reverse complement strand
CCTCAAGCTGCACTGGGGGAGTTCTGGATTAGATATTAGGAACAATTTCTTCACCACAGGGGTTGTCAAGCACTGGAACAGGCTCCCCAGGGAAGTGGTTGAGTCACCATCCCTGGAGGGATTTCAAAGATGTATAGATGTGGCTCCTGGGAACATGGTTTAGTAGTGGACTGGCTAGGCTGGGGCAACAATTGGACTCAATGATCTTAGATGTTTTTTCCAAGCTGAACAACCTTATGATTTTAAGATTCTATAAAGGGATGAGGTTCTGAAGCACTTCCTGCTGCTGGTATGGGACAGGTTGTTATTTATTCCAGGCAGTGACTGTGGCCATCGAGCAGCAGCAGCAGTTTTTTATTGCATACATTCCTAGGACACCAAAGAAAGATTATGCATGCTTGCACCATGCCAGCTTTTTATTAGATTGCAGGCAGGGGTTAAACTGATCCTTGTCAGCACAAATATAATACTCAGGGTGATGGGAGCAGCATAAATTGAGGACAAGAGGTGGCCACTTTTACTGCTGCTCTCAAGAATGCTCTGCTGTTTTACTGCATCATTCGCTCTTTAATTGGGACATTTCCCTCTGGCCAAGGGATGTCTTTCCTTTTTTGCCAATGAGGTGCAATAAATAAATGGGCTGAGACACAGACTCTGAGGTGAGGTGAAGTGCAGAGGGCAGATGAGTGACTGTACCAGAGCTCTTTGAATCTCCCCATTTTGCCACAGTGGCATCTATTTTGGTACATCTTCCCCAAGCTGGGGGCACAGGGGCTGTCCGTGGTGGCGAGGAGTCCGCAGTGGTAAAAATCATTCAGGTGCTCCATCTATTTTTTCCTCCATTTTTTCCAGAGTACTCACATCAGGAGGTGACAGTCCTTGGGGACATTGAGCATGTGAGCCCACAGGTGGGAACAGAGTTTGGGGGGAGGGGTGGGCAGACACTGTCCAGGACCTTGGATGCTCTCCTGGCCCCACTGGATCCATTGCTGGGATGCCACGGACTGTCCCAGCACACCGGCTGTCAGGGGGGACTTTTGGGGTTCATTTGTTCCTTTTTGCCTCCCCAGGGAAAAGCTTGTGGGGGCCAGATCTGGTGTATGTGATGGGATTGTGCATGGGCTGCCAGCACCAGATGCCAGCAGGGGTGCAGAAAGTTGCAGAAAAATACATTGTAATTATTGTCAGAGGTACCTTTTGGTGGATGACGTAGCGCAAGTCTCTGGCAGGGACTCCTCTTTTAGGGAGATCACTGTGTCCTCCTGAGTTTTGGGCAAGCAGCCTGTGCTAGTCTAAATACCCTCCCTATCTACGAAGGTATGTGGGGAATATGATTTCCATCTACAACACTGTTAAAAAGACATCATGTACACATATATTGCAGAAAACCAGAAAAGCCTTCTAGTTGCAGCGTCCAGGCTCAGGTCCAGCTCCTCAGCACTATGGTGGGATGGTGGTTTTCTCAGGTGAGTAAAGAAGTGTGGGTAAGCAGGTAAACCCACTGGCTGTAGATGGTATGTAGCTCAGAGCAATCAAGAGCCCTCTTGCCATCGGGAGCCATTTGCAGTGACTTCAGATTTGCAGCCAGAGCCAAAGGGCTTTGACTGGTCTCTCTGAATGTGGTTTATGCCAAAGTGCAGCCTTAAAGCCTATGGCTGTCAATCCAGGTTGTGTGCAGCCCTGAAAACCCTGCATGCCATGGAGGTCTGGCACATGGCCACCCCAGCCTGGGGCTGCAAGGCAGCCAGGGTTAAATAAGGTCCTTATTCAGGTTTCCTGTTATTTTTATTTACCCACAGTAGTAGATTAATTAGATGTCTTCCTCCCTCACTCCCCACCCTCCTTGTGCTGGCAGCAGAGGAAATCCTGCCTTTGTGCTGCTAATGGACCTCACTGATCCAGTAAAACATTACAGTGCAGACAAAATGTCTCTTTAAATGTGCAATAGAAATTCAAACTCTCCACCGAGAACAAAGCCAGTGGGGCTTTTTGCATCTCCTGTTTTTATTGTATTCCGTAACATTTGTAAAGTAGATCACTTTTATCGAGGGAGTCTATCTTCTCTCCCAAGCTGTAATTCCTAGACTTCTTATAGAAGATTTCTGCTCACAAAGGAAATAAAAGATAGAAATATGATGCTCTCTGACATTTGAAAACACTACTGAGATTCTGAATTAAAAGGAACAAACTCAGAAAGTATCATTTATACAGCAATCAACTTTAAAAAGTCACCATCTGCTGAGAGTTACCACCCGGTGTAGCTGTGTCTTTATTGCCAGAAAGAGAATAGGAAATAACTCAGGGAACTCTCCTGCACCTGCTGGCTTTTTCCTGGCTCCTACACACACTGAGCTGCGGTGGCCGGTGTTCTGCAGGGTGCCTATTGCAACTCTTCTTCTACTCCAGCTCAATACTGAATATAAACCTGAATACAGGTGCCCTTAGAAGGAATGATTCAGGGTGTGCAAGTTACAGACAATGCCAGCTTTTCAGAAAGTCTAAAAGGGCAAAAGAAATGACCAGAGCTGTAATGAGGGTCCTGGCTGGTTTTCTTCTTGCTTTCTGCTCACCTCCTTGCTGTCCCCCACCCCAATGACATTTCCTGGCTTCTCAGAGCCCTTTCTAGTTTTGTCTTCCTATTTCAATGCAACCGATCATGATACTACCAAATACTTTGCCCTGTGCAACCTGACTGGTGCTCACTTTGCAATTTTTTACTTCATTTTTGTCTTCCACTGCTCATTGTTTCCTAGAAAGGTTGTGAACTTTTTGATACAAAAGTTTCCTATCAAATTTTATGTCTTTCACCAAGACCACTCTATGTTCAGGTGACTCTTTGCACAATTTAATTCTCTGTGTCACTCAGCCCAGTGTCACTCATTCTGTCCTGGCAATAGTGATGGTTTCCCTCTGACCTCTCCATGCACAAGACTCACCTACACCAACACAATTGCATGCACCATTTTAAGTCTTTGTTTTCTTGGACTGAACTCTGAACTGAGCTACATTCCTGAGGTGTATCAGCTGAAAAAGCATGAAAACACTTGCACAAATTATTTCTGCATTGTCTGGCTTGAGCTTTATACAACAGCAGCAGGTGCTGGGAAGCTGCCATGGCTTTTCCCCACCATGTTTCACATCACTGTGCAATATTTATCATAGTCTGCTTGGGTCAGAAGCAAGGAAGCACATCTGGGGAAATGAATAAAGGAAAAAAAGTGTACTTGCAAGTTTTCCTTGTGTTTATGCCATCACTGAGCCCCATCACTGCCAGTGTTGCTGAAGGGCATTACTGTATTGAGCTGATGCACCAACACAGACCATGGCAGGAAATAGCATTCGTCTCTCCTTTTAGGACTTTCAGGTCTCTCATCCCCATCCCTCAGGAGGCCACTGTGTCTTGTCTTCTTTCCCAGGTCTTGTCCTGTTGCAAAGGCTGAGTATGAGATGGTAAAAAGTCTTTGTTGACATGTTAGTTTGTGCCTGGTGGGGAAAAATATCTTTTCCTTCACTCTCAGTTATCCATTCCTACATGTGTCTGTAGCATTGTGCTGGGCTTTGGGAATGAGAGTGCCTGCAGTCCTTGTTGACTTGCTTTTAGGATTTTAATTGCATTTAATCACAATGGTCTAATTAAAGTTTGGAGGCTTTATTTGAGGGCAATAATTAGTTAAACTAATTGTGGCTTGTTGTATACAGAGATACCCTTGGTTTGACAGAAGGGCAGCCAACACATGCTCTGATAATAAACATTTCCAGTCTGACCCATGGGTCTGGAGGGCTCAAACCCCTTGGGCTTGATGGGTTGTGTTGCAAGATGTCGGGCTGCCAGCGTCTTATGCTGGCTTTCTCTTACAATTTTCATCATCACTCATATAAACTAATTTATTGCAAAATAAAATAACTCTTTAAAAGCTACATGGGAATCTGTTGTGAAGCACACAAACAACTTGTTCAGGGGTAATTGCCAAATGCCAAATTGGTCTGTTCAAGGTTAAGTTTTAAATTTTTAAGCTTTCAGGTGATAGATAAACCTCAGGAAGATTCAGAAAGCAGGGTGACACTGCCTTGAAGGACAGAAAATAACATCTCTATTTTTCCCTGTAAATCAGCTGTCTTGGGAACCCACACTACCATTTCATTGGTGACCTGCTTTGGATTTATCACTAGGAAAAATCGACATTCGCTGAATTGTCTACAATCCTTCCTCAGATGGAGGGGCTGAATGAGCTGGGATTTTGTTTCTTTGTTGAGATGAAATGTAATTACTTTATGGGCTTTGCATGGTGTGTTAAATTCTGCCAGTATTAAAGCTATAGAACTGTGCTAGTTGCTGAAGATTTATGGAATAAAAGGTATAATTTCACACTTCACTGCATTTTATTTTGAAGTTGGATGTTGACGTGCTTTTCAGTTGGTTAGATTAGCCTTTACTCTTGGCTGAGACAAGTATGCTGAGGGATTTGATGAACAAGAGGCTGGAGTTGCCTTCCTCACTTTTTGAAGGAGATGCCTGAGAAAGTGTGAAGCCCCATGCCGGAGCCCTGACCCAGCATCCCTTACCGTGAAAACACACCAACAGCTCAAGCATTACAATCTTAGAGGGTGAAAAGTCTTTCTTCTTTCTGCTGTATTTCAATAGTTTGTGTTTTCCCAATAGGTTTGCCGTAAATAAGAGGATGTTCAGCAGCAATGCAGTTCAAAGCCATCACAGCAGTGGTTTGGTCCTGGAGTAAATGGCTGATGCTACTAAAGGAAATGGTAAAACTTGAAAAATACAAGTACCTCCAGTGTTTTTCAGGCCAGACTGGCTAAACATGAGGGGCACTTGTGCAAGAAAAATCCATTTATTTTTTCCCCTTTTTTTCCCACTTCCAACAGTCACTGAGTATCCACCCAGGAGCTGCATGGAGAAGTGGTGCAGTTCTTAGTGGGTGAGAGTCAACACCTTTGGGCTGCCAGGGGTCCCTCACCACAGCTCTGCCATCCTTGGAAAGGGAAAGTATTAATCCAGACTAAAGACACTCGTATTTCTACAGCTCATAAAACCTGAGTTCCTCATGCTGCCTGCACTGAGGTAAGGTGCTGTTCTTAGCAATTCTTTCCCGAATAACGTAAGTTTAAAGACACTGTCAAACTGCTGGTAAATAACTGCTATCTCAGAACACCAGTGACGTGTTCTGGGGAGCAGCAGTGTTTGCACCAAGGCTGCTGAACCTCGCTGTGCAGATGCATCAACACGCAGCACACCAGCTTCAGATCAAACTGCTTCCCAAGGGCTTGTCAGCAGCTTTGCCCTTCAAGATCCTCCATTAAACCACTCTTCCAGGAGGAACAACTGCTATTTCAAGAAAGACTCTGCCTTTGGACAGGATTGACTAAAAATAGTCCAGATCCAAGCAGTTGTTGGTGAGCTTCCAGCGTGCCTCAGCCTAACCCTAACCCTAACCCTAACCCTAACCCACAAAGAAATTCCAAGCCAGAAGCACTGCAATCCATTCTCATAACATCTGGTAACGAGTTAATGCAGGGGAAGAGAAACATCAGTGCTGCAAATGGAAAGAAACCATTCAGCAAAATAAACTCTTCACTGGGAAAAAAATTCCACAGAATAATAATTATCCATTAGCTTTAAAATAACCACCAAGTTAATAGCTGTTTTTCTAGCATCACAATGTCACAGTTTTCCAGAAAAAACAGATTTATTACTAAGTGAATTTTTATTTCTTATGCTTTTTATGTTCATGATTGGGTCAAAATAAAACCTTGTTGGAGATAGAAAAACAAACAACAAACGTTAGAAGAATAAAGGGTTATAATTCAGTCAAGGTTTCATAATGGCACTGCATACCCACTGCAGTGGAAGGAGAGCCTTGAGACTGAATTAGCGCCTGAAGATTTTGTGCAGAATCTTTCGTTGTTACAGGGCCTTGCCAGTTCATATTTATATGGCTTATAACATGTCGCATAGTTGTACATTTTAATCTCATGGCACTGTGTTTATTGCTGAGAGGACTGCAGAGCTGGAGGTGTCAGAGGAGCAGCAAGGGAAAGCAAATTCATAAATTAGCACCACTATCCTTATTTCACTGGGTGGCTCTGGATGTGGCACAGCCATTTATACAGGTCCCTACATAACTGTGG
Source organism: Neodrepanis coruscans (assembly GCA_013400695.1). Taxonomy (NCBI): domain Eukaryota; kingdom Metazoa; phylum Chordata; class Aves; order Passeriformes; family Philepittidae; genus Neodrepanis; species Neodrepanis coruscans. The sequence continues at coordinate 6,683 of VYZS01031465.1, read as the reverse complement.
CCAAGGCTTTCTGGGCTCTGGGTGCCCCGGGGTGCATATGGATGGAGTCTGAGCCAGCAGAGTCCGAGGAGGGGTCCCAGGGAGTGAGGAGAGGGCAGCAGCTCCCTTGGGCCACCAGCTGTGCTGTGGCTGAGTGTGGTTCCTGCTACAAGCAACGGCAACACTGCCATGGCTCAACTTCACCAGGACTGTGCCTGGTGGTGTTACAACTCCAGCTGTAAATCTGACTACAAATATCTCATTCCCATTTAAACAACGTTAATCTGTAACAGTGGCAAAGTGTTCCCACGATTACCTTCAACATGATCCCCTGTTTCACTTGAAGGAGGGTATAAATACCTTAAATACCTTCTGTCTGTGTGCATGGAGCTCTCAGGTGGCTCTGGAGGGGAAGCAGCAGCAGGAGACAGGATGATGGATTGATGAGAGCAGACATGCTTCTCTTGGGTGTCTCAGCACCTGCCGTGTGTGGGTTTGCTCACGAGCTGGAAGTTAACAGAAGATGTCAGTAAAAGATGAGTCCTTTGAGCCCCTTACAGACAATCAGACATTTCCTTCTATTGGCACATGAGGATTTATAGATCATATTAAATAAAGTGTAATGCACTGCAAGCTATCAGGGCACTGTAGAGTAATGTATCAATGGCACAATAGCTGCTGTACCCTCACCATGTCCAGCTCTGCTGCCTCGGTAAACACCCACGGGAAGGATGAAGCTTTTGCAGACAGAGATGGAAGGCTTTCTATGTTTTGCACTGGGTTGAATGTAGAGTCCCAGCGTTGATCTAAGTATGCACAGGGGAAGGGTCTGTTGCTTGTATGAAACATGTCCCTCTAAATAACATTTGTTGCTGCTCAGGACACGATGCTCTGGGCTCATGTCTAACACGAATGTTAATTTCTGGCCCCTTTGGTATCACCCTAGAGAAGCCAGGACTGGGACCCTTGATGCATTGAGGGAACTATGTAGCACTGCAGGGGACCAGCAACTTGCTGGAGATGGCAGGAGCCCTTCATGGGTGTCCAGACTCTCCCACAAGGTGCTGCCCATCCCTGTTTTCCTCTACCCAGTCCCAGCAGCATGATGGACAAGCCCTTTGCAAGGATGTCTGCACAGATAGGAACCTGCCGTCTTCACAGAGGGCTTCACACAGATACATGAGAAACGCACAGGTATCTGCCAGACCATCCATCTTAATGAGGTTGGAATGACAAAAATGGCAATGCCACTCAGTTGCATGTTCAACACGACAAACTTACTGACACAATGGGATCCCTCCTCAGAGGCTCCTCGCAAGCCCCAGTGAAAAAACAGCAGCCTAATGTACAGGAAACTCTTGCATGAAATGTGTCCTGAGCTTTATGAATTAATTAGAAAATTACTCAGTGCACTAATAAATGCATCCAGAGCTTTGATATTTTACACATCAGGTGGTAAAACAGTAGCTGTGAATAGATTGCCTGTACGAAGGTTTCTGCCTTGAGCACTGCAGCAGCAGATGGCCTAATAAATATGCAGTGCTCTAAAACGATGTTAGTAATTTCCGTGACCTAAGGTTTTTCGGTCTCCCACGCAGATAAAATGCACAATCATCCAATAATAAACTTTTTCACAGGAAAAAACCCTAAGCAATGTAATGTAAACATCTTTTGAAGTACACTAGCACTACCATTGTGGCAACAGTTGTACTGAGAGCCCAGCTGGGTTTCTTCATGGAAAGCATTTTACTGAGGCTGTGCAGGTCAGTACAGAGGACCCACTATTGGCAAAGCCTGTACCTCTTCTCTGACAATGGCCAGGGGAGGATATCTGTGAGGAGTGGGATGAGTGTCAGTCCCCAGGAACACTCCAGCCACACTGCAAACGTAAAATTGCTTTTTAATTAATGGCTTTTGATAGAATTTTTCCTGTGTTGTTTCATAATCACATATCCTTCAAACCCATCTGCTCTTCAAAACTCCTGGTGAAAGAACAAGATAAGAAATTAAAAACCTGAGATCTGCTGAAGAGACCACACTGCAGGGATGGATCACAGAATGCTCTGCCTTCAGCAAACTTTTCCCCTCTGCAGCCCACACTGGCCCATTGTGGCTGATGGCCAGAAGCCAACAGCAGCTGCTCAGGTGTTGATGTCTCCTTCCTCTTCAAGTGCTGAGGGTACTTCTGTGCAGGAATCTTCAAGGACACTGGCACAGGGGCTCTATAAGCAGAGGGAACTACCTGGGCCACATTTTGACAGAACTAGAAAACCAACCTTTATCATGAGCACCATTTTGGTGCCCTTAGAACAAAAAAAGATGTGGAATTGCTGGGGAGCCATGCTCAGCTGGGGCACCTGGTGTTTGCATCGGCCTTGAACTCAGCTTGAAAAATTTCTCATCTCCTCATCATTCCCAGCCCCAGTCCACTCTCATCTGCTATGCAGACTCAATGGAACATCCTTGGAAAGGGAGTAAAAGCATCACAAGGCAGTTGATTCACCACTGATTTACCACACGAACCCTTGTAATAATTCTTACCATGTAGTTTAATGCCTACATGTTATTTGTCCACTTGAAAAATGTCAAACTTAAAAACAGAACTGTTTTTAGAGTGGTGTGATAAGAGCAAAATCCTCCTCAGGTCTTCGCGTTATAGGCTGCTGCATGTGAGCCCTTGGGAGCTTATCGCTGTTTCTGGGGTTTCATCCAGGACTTTTGCATTTGTGCTGGTTCTAATGCCTGCAGCAGGATCCCAAAGCAACACAGTTAGAAATGCCTGTACAGCTGCTAATGAGCAAGTTAAACACCAAATAAGAAAAAATTACAAATGTTGTTGTTACATATTCCCATAGGTATTGTGAAGCCAAGCTCTCACTTTATCAGGGAACTCAATTTTAAATAGTTTTTTCCAAGGTGCCAAAAAAGGTGGCAGATAAGGATGCCAAGTTACTATAGTAACCATGAGAAAAGTGGTGATTATCAGCAATACCACATAGAAAAGACAGACTGGATTGTCTTTTCATTTTACATGTAGCCCATCGCTTAAAAAAATAAGCCCCTCTCTGAAACAAAAAAAAATACCGTGGAAAAATAAGTTGAATGTGAAATACATTATGCAAAATTATCTTCATGGATTTTTCAGCTTGTGCATCCTTGCCATTTGACTCAGTGTTTAGAGGATGTGCAGTGGAACAGAATGCTTTATAGCTGAAGAATATGTGAATAATAAAGCATGACTTTTCATATTTTTTCACCTAGTAACCACAGCAGCAGAGGAGAAAAATCAATATTGATTTCTTACTTTAAGCTCCTTAGGACCGACTGTGTTCTTTCTTTGGCATAATGAGGCTTGGACATACAGAAAACACTTGGGTACTTCAAGATTAAAGTCCTGGCAGCTGCTTGGAGGAGTCCACATGGGACAGGTCTCAGATTGTCAGTGACCTGCATCTCAGTGCTGCAGGTGTCCACAGAGATCTGAAGGCTGAAACACGGTTATTTGGAGAAAACCTTGGTAGTTGGACCTAAGGCAAAATGAAAGAAGTGTGGGGAATCATTCCAGTGACATAGAAACACACTGCTCTGGGCTGTGGTTTAAAACAGTAAAAAGTGTTTTAAAGTTTTCTTCCTTCTGAACTATCTGAAAGCTGGTTGACTGTTTTTCAGCAAGCAGAAACAAAGCAGACATGTCTGTCACACCTCATGTGTGAGGGACATAGAAAGGCCTGAGAGACTAATTGATTGACTTGTGATCTGCTGACTCCAGCAACTCTACCAAGCTAACTTCAATTCCTCTATTTTCAATGCAGGTCCTAGAAACATTAATGAAGCCTTACTAAAATTTACTGCATTTCAAAATTTCTGTTCCCAAAAATCATAAATGCTGCTGGGTCTGTAGAAATAAATCCCAGCAGTTTCATTAACATGGTATTTTATGCCCAGACACACGTTTTTTTTTCCTGTTGGAAAGCACGGTCTAGTGAGAACTATGTGATTCTCATGGGTTAAAACACTGCACATGACTGCCAGCAGCAAATCTCTGTGTTCCTCATCACTTGCCGTAACTGCTGGCTTTGACAAATTGGCTCAACAAAAAGCCCACCGCATGTCAGCAGTGCTTTAGTTCTGGGTTCACAGGATGATGATTAAGAAAAACATTGTGAGCAAAATTTAGAGCCCTTGTGAGCCTTCATGCCACTCCACTCACAGGTGCTGTTCACAGCGTCACGACAATCAATCCCCAAGGATGCTGAAGACATAAAGCTGCTAACTAGAACACAAAGGGCAAGGATCCCAAACTGCTGATTTTGAAAAGCAGGATACTACTTACTTACCTGTAAAATACTGCTGTGCTAATGACAAGAAAACAGATTGTATCTGTACTTGACTATGAACCTGTCTGGAACAACAGACTCACCCTGAACCTACTGTTTCTACCTACCTGACTCCTTATCTCATTAAAGGTTGGGGATAAGAGCATGGAGCCTCCAAGGACTCCTTTTTGCCCAAGCACATTGGTACACTCTGTACATGACTGCCTGCTGTGATGCCAGGATAAGCATATCTACCCAGATGGGTGCTGGCAGATAATCTATCTGACACCCGTTTGCAGACAGTATTTAGTTGTTTGTTTTTTTTCTTCTCAGCAGTGACCCAGCCTGGACTCAAAGTGGACATCCTAGGACATCCAACCACTCCTGTGAGAAGTGCAGGTATGGAAAGAAACTTAACCACATGTTTTGAATATTCCTTGCCACAGATAGAGGGAGTATGGACCTAATCACTAAATGATGCTAAAAAGGAAGTGGTTAGATATGCGCAAGCATGTACAAGCCACCATCTGATTTTTGAAGGTCAANTCCAATTGATTCTGGGATATTCATTAACTGGGATCCATAATTACATATAATTTACAGACATATAATTTTAAATCACTTGCCAGTGAGCTTACTAAGCTCACTTTATGACATTCAAATACATTATTCTTAAAAATTCACTGAGTAGTCAACTTGCAAATAATTACAGTGAAATAGCACTGGTTATAATCAAGTAGAAACTCAGAACAAGAATCTCCAGAAATACCTATAGATCACTTTTGCTATGTGATTTTCACATACTCTTAGCTGTCTCCAAAAAAAGTGTTACATGCTGAACTGATGGACTCCAAAGCTGTCCCACTAAATCAACTCCACTGCAACACAACCCTTGGACTTCTTGTTCCATGGGCAACCCCCACCCAACACCCTTTCTTCAATACCTAGTAGCTGACTTTGTAATGACTTATTTACCCTTTAGTAAAGGGTCCCATTGAGGGGAGTGTTACTGGCAACAGCAGTGCACTTTCTCTGTGGCAGGAAATGTCAGGCACTGCTGGGAGCCAAGTAGAAGCCATGGCAATGCAGAGGCATCGGGGCAAGGTTAACTGGGTTTTAGAGGAAAGCACAGTACACAGTATACATGCACAGTAATAAATATGTGAATAAATAAAACAAATAAAATACATGTGCAGTATTTTATTAATTTCATATGATTTCATTTTCATATGAACACAAACCTTAAAGTGCTCAGCACTGTACACACTATACCACCCTACACTCTGACATCATCCCTTTTGTGTAACATGCAACAAGCAGAGAATTTTTGAAGACGAGGAAAATGCTGCTTTCTCTGATAACTAAAGAGAGTGTGAGCTTATGAAATGGAGGCCTTTGAACAACACACTGTATATCTTAATAAGACAGCTCACACCAATTAAAAATACACAGTAAGCAAGTAATGAATTTTCTTTTGTT
>VYZS01031463.1:2792-19539 GCA_013400695.1 Neodrepanis coruscans | reverse complement strand
GCGCCGCTCCCGCCGGCCGCACCGAGCAGCGCTGGGCCGAACTGCGCCACCGCTCCCGAGCCTGGCACCAGCCCCGTGCAGGGCCCCCCCCCGGCGCTGCCCCCTCCGGCCCGCGGAGAAGGGCAGAGGGAGCGCCCCCGCACAAGCGCCGGCCCAGGGACAAGCCCCAAGAACCGAGGCCCAGTGGCTCCTCTCCGTGCCGCCCCGCGCTCAGGCCCTGCTCTCTCCGGGTAAGTAGACGCCCGGGGACGGAGGGAGGCAGAGGTGGGAGGCTCGCCGAACTCGCGCCGGCCGACCGCAACTTGCCGGGTTGAATCCCCCGGGCGGACCGCGCCCAGGAGACGGAGGTGTGGTGGAGGCGGCGATCCTCCAGACCCACGCCGGCCAACCGTCCCCGCGCTCGCCCGTCCCCACCCCCAGCCGGAAAAAAAAAACAGCTTTAAACGAACCTATAACACTTCCATTTCAAAGTCAAGGTTATATTGTGTTTACAAAGAGCATCTGATAGAAAATTGCAATACAGGTCCTACTTTGGAGGCAAAAATACCGTTAATTCCCAGGAGGACTGTGCAAATAGATCTGCCCTAGTTTTAGTAAAGTTATCAATGAAAAAAAGTAATATGAAGAAGAAATGTAACTCTGCACAAAACTGACCGTTGAGAGGCAAGAGAGACAAGCCTCAGATTTTACTTGTGGCTGTGAACAAATCTCTCAAGGCTTGCTTGTTAATGCGTTTCAATCAGCACAGTGGCACTGGCTTCGGGGCATGCAGAGAGTAGATTTTAGTCACTGTATTACACCACTGTATGTACAAAATGGAATAACACATTTTCTAGTACATAAAGTTGAACAACCTTGTAATTGTGGCATAACTGTATGCTCTTAATCTCAAAAGAGAAGTGTAGAAATTTTTGTGCAAAGTAATTGGCTTTCATAAGAAGGATGCCCACGGACCCTATAGCCAAACAAAATCCCTCAAATTGGTGATGCTTAATGCTGGTATGAAGCAATAGTTTTAGTGCATGGAGCATGTAATCTAAGTAATGGTCCATTTTACTGTATACACAAAACTGCTGAATCTCTGTCTTCAAAACTGCTAGAAGAAAATCCGATTTATATGGATTGCTACATCTATTTGTTATTTTAGTAGAGTTAAGAAGCATGGACTTTTGATAATAGCAGTTGAAGATACAAGAAAGCTATTTTGATGAAGTGAAACTATTCTAGGAATTTTTGTGGGGTTTTTTGTGCTTAAAACATCACTTCTTATTGGTCTCTTCAAAAGTTGTTTATGTCTATTATGGAATGGAAATTTATTGACCATGCTGACAAAAAAAACCCCCAAAAAACAGATGTCTTTAATAAATATTTGTTAGGTATTTGGAAGGAAAATATGTATCTATTACATAAAATCTGACAAAGGATCAAAAATCTGAAACAGTATCTATGACAGGTAAATCCTATTCCATTAACAGGCGCTGCTGGCTTGCTCCATGTCCTCAAAGAGGAGACAGTTTTCTACCAATTTGGTGGCAAATCCTCCTAATTTTGTAGGATGTGGAATGAATACAAAGGAATCTGATGTGTCACTGCTTGAAAAGTACAAGTGGAAAGACCCAACTGTGACTAGAAACTAGTTGTCTTGATTCCATTCTTGGACAAAATATTGAGTCCATGAGTGCTTTATTGGAAAGAATAGGGCTCAAAAATCATTTGTCTGATAAACCTCTAAGGCAAGTTGTCCATGAAGACTCATACATGTTGAAGGAAGATGTTTCTCGTGGTGGTAGGATAGATTCCAGAGGTAGTGTTCATGCATTTCCAATATGTACATGTCTTTATAAAAAAAAGCACAGATGTAGGTAAGAAATTTGAGCTGTAACTGCAGAAATTTGTAACCTGGAGAACAGAACTCTGAAAAGGCTATAGAGTTCATGGTCGAAAAGTGATGTAATATAGGGCAAAACCACTAAATGTTTATACACATTTAGTCATATAATTCATATTTTGTATGTTAATTTGTATAACATCCATATATATGCAAACACATATATGTACATGTGTATAATATAGATGGCATATATATACATACATATGTATAAATGCATGCATTGTGTATTATCGTGTATCAGACACATGTATATGGAGACGTACACTACCACATAATTAAATATTTCTGTAGTAGTAAACGTGCAAACAGAGCAAACAGTGAACAGAAGTGATGTCATTTGTGTAATGTTAGTGGGGAAGATAGTTTGGAAGGTAAGGTGATGGCAGTATAGGTCAAGGGGAGAAAAAAACAAGCTACTGAAGAAAGTTTTCATTAAATAAGCACAAACACAAGGAATAAGTGCATATGTTGTTTAATTAGATTGTAGGCATTTTAAAGACAACTCTTTCTACTGCATTAGCAGAGAAACAGAGACCTGCTATAAACAAGCTAAATCAACAAATAAACAAACAAAACCATGCTGAAACTAAGACAGGTATAAATGACATGCTTTTTTAAAAATGGAATAGCATTCCAGTACTAATCTGCTGCTGAACAGGATAATGGTAAAATTGCTTGCCTGCTGATATGCTTTTAAAAAATTCAGTGTGATTTATTACTGAGCAGGACATAATGTGAAATGTCTTTAATAAGCTTAGTGGATAACCTACCCTATTCTTTGTTTAACCATGTTAGTAGCCATTTGAGCATTTAATTACATTTTCAAAGGTCTTAATGGGAATAGCAATATTAACTTATTACATTTAAATTAACCTGAAAAATACAGACCATTACCTTCCTTGTGCAGCCTCATCATTCCAAAAGGGCATTGGCTTTAACAATTATATCTTCTAATTTATGCTACTTTCAATAGAATTGAGTATATATAAATATGTATGTATATGAGAAACATAATGAATCTACCCTCTATCTATTAAGAGATAGGTCCTAAATTTATAAATAGGAAAGAAAACTAACATAAAACCATAGAGACTATAATATACAATGTCTTTTACTGTCATGCAGTAGTATTCATTCGTCCAGCTGCAAGCTACCAGGGGACAGATTTATCCCTGACATAGCTCCATCAAATGCAATCAGGAATCAGCTGCATTATGCCAGCGGTGAACTTGGTCCTAGACTTTCTGAAATTGTACAAACCCTCAAAGACCCTTGATATCCAAAAGGCATTTCACCTATCTAACCAACTTCTTCCCTTAGAGATACTAGGTAACTTTTAGAGGGTTTTGTTTCTAGTTTTAGTCTTCAAGTTCACCATGGGAAGTCTCTCAGACTTGAGAAGATTTCTTGTGACTACCAAAGAAACAGATATGTGTACTACCAAAGAAACATAGGTGCATGCAGTATGCAAGAGTAATGGAAACTTGTGCTTCCCCTTAGCAGTTACATAAAGCTTTTGCTTTGACTTAAATAGCTAATAATCAGGGATTTCTGTTGAAACTTCAGTAGAATAGGAACTAAAATTAATTTAATCCAAAATTTTATTCAGATTTGAAACTGACATTTAGACTGCGCATTCTTTCAGGTTTAAAAACATATGGAAGAAGCAACCTCCTCTCATTTTACTTACACTCTGGAATCCTGTGCTTCTACTTAGTGGTCAAAAATAATATCAAAATAAAATAGAAACATTCTTACACTCTAGAAAGCTAAATAGTTTGATTAAGATGGATAGCTTGGGATATTTATCTGAATAGAATTTTCTATATCCTTTAAGTGTTGGCATTATCATAACCATGCTGGGCAAGTCACACCACTTAAGTGCTAGGTTGGATTTGGGCTGTCTTCTGCTTCAACTTGCCAACCTTAATATTTGTATTATCAAGAAAACCATTGGGAAAGTTTTAGGTCATATACATGGCTCTTTTGAATTCATCTACTGACCATTTGGTCATACCTTAGAAGTAAATACACGATTCATACCCCCTGGCTATGAAAAATGGCTTTTTTCTTAAACTATCATCTAATGATAGTAAGTGGAGAACTGGGGGTAGTACACTATGTGAAATTTAGCTGCTGGCTACCAGGTACAATGATAAGAGGACTGAACATCTCTATATATTTTAATATCTATTATAAGAAAGGATTGATTATTTTTTAATGTAAAGTAGAATGAAATCAGAAAACTGGTTCCACATGGGTCACAAATGGAATATTGTCACTCTCACATATAGACTGACTTCAGGTGGATTTACCCTTTTCATTACTGTGTTTCATGCTCTGTGTGTATGCTTGATTACAGTTCAGACACAATTCAAAATATGTGGGAGGAAGTCTTGTGCAATATTAGCCTCCTTTAAGAAATCGTCTCTTCTGCTTTCGTGCCATACTCCGTTAACTATGTTTACAGTGACTTATTTCTGTGAAAGCTCAACATGACCTTGCTTGGGAGGCCTTGGGCATCTATTGACGACAAACCAGTGTTAAAGGAATTCCTGTGAGAGGAGAGGCAAGAGGGAAAAAGTTGAATCTGTGGTACAATCTTTCTAAAAGCAAACTAGTGGTGATGGGGACAAGCTTTTTATATGAGGGACCAGACAATACCTGCCAAGACATAGCTTAACTTTTCATCTTTGGACACTTACATTCAGCAGCACTGTGTGCCTCACAACATCTTATGCAATGTCTCTGTACAATATTATTGACAAAATAGGACAGTGCAATAGGACAGAATTTCTGTACTTTCCAGTTTTTCTCAGTTGCTTTGGGAATTTGTCCCCCAAAGAAATAGAAAACCAATTCTGTTGTGAAACTATAAAAAAAGTATGGAAAACCAAAGTGTGCACTGTCAACAAAAAGATTTTTTTCTTGAAAGCATATTCGTTGATAGTATAAAGTGTCATGAAAATTAAGTTTTTACTGATTAAGAAATTCAAAGGGAAAGACAAGGTAAACAAATCAGATAATCAGTGCTGTTTATTTTCAGCTGCCTCTTTTGATAAAATATTCCTTACAGTTCTTAATGCTGTGAAAACATAAGGATTTTATAGCTAATGGGAAAAAAAAAACAAAACCCAACAATTTAAAGGGAATAGCAGACTGGAAAAATGTCAGTCCCTCCAGACCAGTAAACATTCCAATATCTCTTTGAGGAACTTGTTAATACATTTGTGCCAAGTAATACTTTTAGGAGCTTTATATATAAATAGTAAGAGAGGAGCAGCTGTAATACTTTTAACTTTTCCATAATTTTGTACAATGCAAAGTCTTTTCTTGAAGAGACACTTCCACTTTGCAGGAGTCTGATCTTCCCACTTAGTTTGACAATGCTTTCTGATTCATTCATACAATATTGTTGAACATGAATATACCACGCTGTTCTGTCTCATTAAAGTAATTTTCAATATATGTAATTTTATAGCCTTTGCTCCTACTGCAACTCAGTTAAATGTTTTCAAAGGTCACTGTTGTGTCCACATTGAAGAAACAATATATAGGAGTTTTGTTTTTGAATCAAGCACAGCATTGAGAGGGGAATGTAGGTGGCTCAAAGGCTCATTTTCATACTTGGCCACAGTACAGAGGCAAGCAGTAGATGTCAGAAGACACCCTTTGCAAAGCTTTGTAAGAAAGTCACAGTTTAACTTTATTTTAAAATAGGCTGAAATTTCAGTCCTTTGAAAATAAACTGCAGAGCCAAATATAACAGTGTTTAGGAAACTGAACTGGCCATAAGTGCAGTACATTTGAAAGCAACAGAGCTGCATATTAAAATCATGGTAAGCCTCTGATTAGCTCATGGTTTAATTGACTGATTTATTTTACTTGTGTGTATTTTTGCTTATATACTTCATTTATGTCTCATCTATCTACAGTCTGATTCCGAGTTTTGTCTTCTTATTCAGTAGGGCTATTTCATCCATTATTGACCCTATTTTTGGGGCCTAAACATGCTCATATGTAAAACATGTTTGATAATAATGAGTACCTGGACCAATTCAAAGGCAAGGCATGATTTCAGCGGTTGTTCATATACCTCTTTGTGTGCTCTTGTGTAATGAATCCCATCTTAATGCTAAATACAAGCATATACCTTGGCCAGCTGGGTGTTAGGCTCATTATTAAGAGCTCTCCAGAGCCACTTCTAGGTTAGATTACCCCACAACTGCACACTCCATAGAGTTTTTGTTGATGTTAAGATAGACCTGTTTCTAGCCTTTGAATGTAAATTAAACCAAAGCAAATGTTTGGATGGGAGCCATTCCCAGCAGGAGTTAACATTAGCATCCTAAATTACATTGTCTACTTACTCCAGACCAAAAAACACCCAAAGCAGAGTAAGTTTCTTCCAAGTCAAGATAATGAGCATGGATAGCTTCACAGTTTTGGAACCTTGTGTATGGCCACTCACAATTGAAGTTAGGGCTTGCCCAGACCCCAGCACAAACATGCTGCTGCCATGCCCCCGGCTAAGCTCTTTGCCTGGAAGCAGGACTAGGGCCTGTGAGAATTATCACATCTTCAGCTATTTCCTTCTGAGCCCTCCTTGTGCTGTCCTTAGGAGAGGTCAGTCCTGTCTGAGAAGGCTCTCCACTCTGCCATCTGTTATTTAAGCAGAATGTTAGTGTACTGGAATGCTGGGAAATAAGCTGTTTTGGGGAAAAAAGGGAAACATCTTTAACCATTACATCTAAAAAAACCCTACTATACCTTGGTTGTAGGACTCTATTTTGTTTTTCTTTCCAGCTACTTTTGTGATTTCATATCTGTTACCTTTAAGCATCGAACACTTTGCCTTTCTTGGGGGAGCGGGAGCTCATATTGGGAAAGATCAAAGCACAGAAGAGGTGTGCATAGATATAACTTACTTTCAAACACATCAAGGCTAGAGAGAATCCTTAAATAGGACAAGGAAGCAAAGAAAAGTTTGGAGATCTACAATTTACAGGTAGAAAGTTATATTTTAGTAAGAAATTTCTGTAAAATAAACAGCTTTCTGTCAGGGAACAGCAAGGACAGACTGCACAAGGACATGCTCTCCCTTCAGGGTGCATCCCCCTTGGGGGTAAAGACCAGGCTGGTTCTGATGGGGCCATTGACATCAATAGATGTTGGTCTAGTATCAGGGTCTTCCAAGTGAAGCCAAAGAAGCTGGAGCCAGAGGCAGGGCTGGAGGTGAACTGTACCATACATGGAGAGTGAGTCCAACCACAAGACCAACTACCTATAGTGTTGGGATGGAGCTGACAGCTGTCCCCACTACAGCATTACTGGGACAGGAACTTACTGCCTCCAGGGACTGAAATGGGTTCCTGGGCTGTGGGCAGGATTGGAGTTTGGGCAGCAGTAGGCAGGGCTGTTGGTGCCCTCAAGGCCAGCTCATCTCTTTTAAGCAAATTTTTTAATTGCAATTGCTCATAATGGCACACTGAATGAGCAGTAAGCTTTAGAATAAGGCTAGTGGGTGCACTACTGTGACTGTATTTGTTTTTGTAAATGAGAAGAGGGGTAAAGAGCTGCCAAGCAACCAAGAGACGCTTACTGGGGAGTAATAAAGGGAAAGACACTGCAGCAAACATGTGGCGATCATGGCTCAGGAACTCTTGCATAGACTGTGTCTCCAGCTATAGAAAAGCAGTGAGCACATAAGGAAGGATGGGACAGCTCACTGGGACACAGTGAGAGGCCAGAACACAGATGACACTGTGGGATGCAAAATAAACAGCAAAGATACTCAGAAAAGCAGCTGCTGCCAGAACAAGGAAACCAAACTTTCCAAAAGATGCCTTGGCAGTAGTTGCCCTGTGGCTGGGCACAGGCTAGACAGAGTTATCATTCCACCTCCACCATCCCATTTGTCTCCAGCTATGTCTATTCCATCCCTGTTTCTTTCCTCCTCTGCTGTGGGGCTATGCCATCGCAGCTATTAGTTTTACTTTGTCTTCTCTTTCCAATTCTGCTGCTAGCTTTCTGCATCCTGCGTAATTCAGTGAAAACATTTGTGATACAAACCAGCAAAAAGACTGAGCTTTTACTGGTATTTTACAGTGAAAACTACAGTAAATGCTCTGGAAACACTATAGAGAGAAATATAAATACTGTAGCAAAAGGCTATAATTTTACCTGAAATGCCAAATTCTGTAACCAGCATATCTTGATTGTACTGAAGCTAAACAACAGGCTAAGCTACTGCAGGAAGCTGATCTACTTATGAGAATGATAAATGCTTGAATTGTTACACAGAAATGTTGAGTAGAGGCATTGTCTAACACTATGATGAGAACTAGAAGGCAATAGCATTTAATAAATAGCAAATTGTTTGAAAGTATTTATAAAAACAAAATAAATTGCAAAACCAGAAAAACTTGCTGTTTCAAAGATTAAATTTAGGAATGCTTTTTCATATATTATTGAATGGAGCAGACAAATAATACACCTACATTTTTTTAGAATTTCTCATGAGTAGTCTTAAATATCTTAAATATGTTTGTCTGCTGTTGGGACGGTGGTTGGTTGTTGTTTTAATAGCATTTACCACCAACCCATCTGTGGTGGTTTTACCACAAATTCAGTGATTTTGGACCAGAGACTCTGAGAGAAGTCACAAACACACCCCAAAATGAAGAAAACACACAAATATCACAGTTTATTTTGCGCAAACACCAAAACCCGACAAATAAAGTGCAAAACAGACAAACAAATTAAATTTTTCCAGGGCCCGCGTTTGAGATGAGGACGCTCTGGAGATAGTGCTTGTCTCTCTCTCCCTCTGGGCCCGGCTGAGAGACTCCGGGGTAGTTAGAAGGGAGCACGTGGTCTCAAGATCCCCTTAGCCGTGAGCCTCTGCCCGGTTTTGACTGAGGAAACAACTCAAGAAAATTATAAAAACTGCGCACCCCCTCCCTCCCTCCCTTTAGCCCAAGGAGAGATTTAGTGCTGAAAAAGGNCGCCGGGACTCCACCTCTGGCCAGGGCCGCAGGTAAGGAGCCGGCCCTGGCCACTCCTGTGGCCGGGCAAAGCTGCTGCTTTCGCCGGCTTCTCCCAGGACCGGGCAAAGCTGCCGCTTTCGCTGGCTCCTCTCGGGGCCGGGCAAAGCCGCCGCTTTCACCGGCTTCTCCCGGCGCCGCCGCTGCTGCTGGCTCACCCAGTGCTGCTACTGCTCTGCCACCGCCGCTGGCCATCGTGGCGCCATTGCCCGCAGCCCTGGCGGCTTCTGGCGTGTGCCGTGGCTCTGTTCCCAACGCGGTCTCCACGGGCGCAACAGCCCCGGGACCGTGGGACAGCCCCAGCAGGGAATGGCGGGGGGGAACGGTTTTATTTTTCCAACCCACAACACCATCTGAATGGAGATGAGATTTTCCTCAGCAAAAGAAGTATTCTGCTCTGAGCATAGCCTGCTCCCAAAGTGAAATAAACTCTACCAGCAATAAAGATGTTTTTGTTCCTGAAAATGACATTGCTTTGTCACAGGAGGATGCTAAGTAAAAGTGTTAAGTGAATGTGAATTAGTTTAAGTGCACAAAAGCCTTGTTTAGATGCTCTTTTTGAGAGTTAAAGTAGTGAAGAATTAAGACAGCTTTGTTTGTGAATGAGGACTGCACCTTAGGGATTAATACATTTTTACTGATGCATTTTTATTCCACATGTTTAGTTAATTCAATGTAACTTTTCTAACCATACTGGTGCAGGCAGATCTCGAGGGACAGAGAAATGAGGCACTGTAGAGACCTATTCAACTACATTGTCTAAGTGATGACAACATGAGTGATGAGTTAATTGATTGCAGATTTTTATTTTTGGTAAATTTGAAGAAGCATCTTCTCTATGGTTTTGTGTACATAAGCACATTGAAGAAAGTTAAATCAATTTAAATGAAAGAGTGAATTCAGAACACGTTAAATCCCTTTGCCTGAAAAGCCCCCTCTATGACCTTTTCATTTGAATAACAGGGCATAGGGTGACATGCTCTCATAGATACACATAGTTTGACTTTCCTGGTATCTTTCTACATAAGCTCTAAATGTTTGACCCAAATGTGTCACACCAAAATCAATAACTATTTTACTTCTGGCTTCCTTAATAAGAGTAGCAAACGCTAGAAGTCCATAAATTCACTAGTGTGGATATTTTTCTGTCTGATCTTTAAAACTTTGTGGTCCTGACAGTTTTGGAGTGTATTCATGGGTCAGGCAAATGTTTGAGGGTTTTTTTTCTTTTTAGACATTATTTCTTGTATGAGAAACCCCAGAAATATATTTTTACCTTGATATTTTGCTCTGACTATGCTTACAGAATGGGTTAAGTGACACAAAAATTGCCTCAAATAATTGTGGTTAATGGGCAGAAAATTTGGATTGATTTGTTGTTTAAGATCTTGTATAAACCCATTTGTTTGGTGTTGTCACACTTGCTTACCTAGACATCTAACATGGGTATATAAACTTCTCTTGGCTTCATTCCTAAACAGGAAAGAGAAAAATTAGCTTTTTCAGAGAGCAACTTAGAGAATCTCTTTCTGTACTGCACAGGTACCCAGGGGTGATTACCTGCATGAATAATCCACTCTTATTGTACAGATTACCATTCTTCCAAAGAGTAAAGCCAAAAATCAGTCTTAAAAGCTCGTAATCATTTTAACCACTGGGTCTGCTAATGACCATGTGCCTCACTCTTCCCTGACAATAAAAAGTGCAGTGTCTGCTAGAAATAAAGGTTTCCATATCATATTTGGTCAGGTACTGCATGATCTTTGTCACTGTGTTCAGCATCAGCTCTCAGCTCAGCGGGAAGCTTGTGCAATGAACTCAAAAATAATGATCTTTTAATTTTACAGCAACTATCAGTTGTTCACTTAAATACTTGGTCTTCAAGCTGGAGAAATGTCTAAGATGCAGCTAATGGGCTGCAGCTGAGCACATACTGTTGTTTACTTAACTTTCAACAGGAAGCAAGGAAAACAACATGACATCAGCAGCTTGATCAGCTGTTTGATATATAATTATAAGTGTACCTCTGAGGATGTGGTCTTGTAGAGTATGGGACAGCTTTTTTGAAGAGAAGCAAAATATATTTGTAGTGAACCTCCTTTAGCAGCTTCAAAAACTCCCTCCTAGCAATGGACCTTGCTGCGAAAACATTACTTCTTTTACACATTACCCATCATGTGCTGAAGGGACTGCTTATATGGTAGAATACTTGCAGAATTTGCAAATGGTTTTGGTTTTTGGTTGGGTTTTTTTTATTATTTTATTTAAGAAATTCTGGAATACCCATGGTTTTACAGGCATTGGGAGGGCATTTCATATTTCAGTAGTTTCAAAGACAAGTTTCCATGCTGGTGTGTGGCAGATCTCCAGATACTGCCTCACAGCAGCTGGGCTGTTGTTGGGTTACTGACACACCTGCTCTGAAATGGACAGCTTGAACTAAGAATACACACTTGCAAATGAAACATGGCTGCTTTCTGTTCCAGTCTGACAATTCAGCTTCAAAAACTAGCAGTGCTATACTGAAGTTACTATAACAGTAATATTGAGAAGGAAATTAGGGAATTGACCTCTTTTCTGCCTATTTATATTACACCTCTTCATAAATTATTAAGAACTGTAAAAATCATCGTCTGGTTCATTTTTTACGTATGTTAAAAGAGGGAATAGTAGTTTTACCTGTTAGTTTTAGTGGCTGTAAAAGAAAGGAAGCCTTAGAGCGGTGCCTGACATTACTGTTTAAGACTTTGCTGAAGACTCCCCTAAAGGAACCTGATCCTTTTCCCAGATACTGCCTGCTGTTCTGCTTGTGGTTTCCACAGCATGCGACAGATGGTGCTTAATGTTATGAGTGTTTCTTACATTCAGTGTACCCAGAAATTAACCTTGTCTAAATTGCTTATGACAGAAGATGTTAAAATATCACTCAGTTATGAATACTTGCTTTCTAGTGCTGCTTTCATTCCTTCTCCTTTAATTTTATTAAGTGCCTCTAAAAGTACTG
Organism: Neodrepanis coruscans; assembly: GCA_013400695.1. Classification (NCBI taxonomy): domain Eukaryota; kingdom Metazoa; phylum Chordata; class Aves; order Passeriformes; family Philepittidae; genus Neodrepanis; species Neodrepanis coruscans. The sequence goes on along the minus strand of VYZS01031463.1, from coordinate 7,598 downwards.
TTTGCACTTTTGGTAGCTGGTAGCTTTTCCTTTTCAAGAGTTAGAGGACAATAATAGCACATGTCCTGTAGTTAAGAATTAATAGAAAGTCTGTTAAAACTTTATACAAAATTTACTACAATGCTATTTTTGGATATCTATTATTAAAAGTTTTTGGCTTAGAGCTATTTAAAGAATTGTAGCAGTTCTCAGCATTTTACTTCAACTTTTATAGTAGTTATAAAGTTGATGGAAAATTGGTTCTGATTCTTCTTTTTCATACTATTACTCCACCACAGCATTACCATTAGCAGAATCTCATCATCACTTTGGACATTGACATATGCATTTTGCTCAGTAACAAGAATAACTTGACTAATGAAAAATTGAAAACCAAATTATATATGCTAAGTAGAAAGACAGTGAAGTTACCTTGATTTTACACTGAAGACAGAATTTAGGTTGTTCCTCTTTCAATCAGAAAATGCTGATACCATCATAGCTAGTATAGCGGTAATTTAACTCAGTTTTTATAACACTGAGGTTTATTTTACAAGTTGAAATAAATAACCCACCCTTTAATTAAAGTTGTGGTGCTGTGCTCTTAGAAGTACATCTCCAGCACTTCCTCTAGTTTTCCTGTGTTTAACCTTGGTCTTGGAATTGTACTAGAAACAGGATATCTATGACTCAGGAAAACAGAAGAAAGCTACCTTCCCTCAATTTTAATTCAAATTAAAATCTGGACATGCAGGAGAGTTTATGTAAAGTTATTAGAGAAAACAAATAGAAAGGTTACTAGAAGCTTCTGGATAATACATAATGGGAAATCATTGTAACTACAAGAAGGAGTATGTAAAAAGTTTATAGATGATGAGTACATATAATTGGCACAGAAAATTATTATTGTAGGGAAAGTAATAGGGGCATAGCAATCATAAGACTGGAGAAAGATATGATCCAGAGTGAGGCTGAGCAAAGCAGTAAGAAAATACAATTTTAGGTAGTATTGCTACAAGAACAAGGGAAAATAGAGTACTAAAATTAAATCAGAGCAGGGAAGAGGAGTTTACAAAACCCTTTTCTTGGCCAGAACCATGGAAAATGGAAGCATAAAGAATGTATTTTGCTTAAGTGCAGTTTGTGATCTTATGCCAGGATTGCATTGCTTTCAATGACAGAGCTGAGAAAAGCTGATAGTTATGGCTTATGTGGTGAGATCTACCAGGCAGCATATTTTTCAGACTGAAAAATGGCAGAAACTGTGGGCTAGTATCACAGGAAACACGATGAGTGTAAAACAGCACTGGTAGATGCATTAACCACTATCAGTACTGCACCCATTTCCGCTCTCTGCTGACAGAAAATCAGAATTATAAAGTTCAAGAAAAGCAGTGTCAGGGAAAACAAAGCTCAATTAGGTTACAAATAGTAGCAATAGTAGTAACAATAAGTAGTGTTGAAAGTAATAATAAATAACACTTATAGTAATCATAAAGGCAATAACTTCTAGATACATGTGCACATAATCATTGTGTTTTCATTTCATAAAGAGATGGCAAAACAATGCAAACATATATGTACTGAACTACCATCTAAATACTTTGTCACTAATAAATAGATCCTCCTAAAAAGAACCCCACAAAGAGTAACAGACCTTTTAGGAGGAAATGTCCAACAGACCTTACTTGGAGTTTTATGAGTGAAGGCTAATTGCCCCTTCCTTTATTTATTTTGCAGCACTAAAATCCAGTGTGATACCTGCCTTTACTTACAAAAGGCTAATGAACATATCCTGATATTCCTTTGAAGTTTAGTGATGACAGCAATGAAGCACCTTCCCCACCCACTGTGACCTTGTAGTCTGGATTGCTGCTTGACATAGTATGCCCAATTGGAGGAATGCATTGCAAGGATATGCTGACAGTGTATCCAGTGGGACAGTATGTGCATTTACTGTTGCACAATGTGTGGTCACATTTTCTGTGTCTGAGGCAGACAAGATTGACTGTTTGCAAGAACTTTGCATAAATTAAATTTAGGTATTTTCTGTGGTGCATGTTCCCAGGGCTTATTCTCTTGTTATACATTGTTCACATCCCTTGCTTTCTAAGCCTAACTTTTCAGATTTATTTATTTTTCATTAGAGTTTTAAGGTTACATTTACCTTACTCAAGTGGCTGTCAAACCCATGATCCAGTTTTGTGTATTCCTTTTGGTCAAACACTTCTACATTGTTGAGTATTGATTAAAGCCAGTAAAAGCTCAACAAAAATACCGCATTTCTAACACAGCCTTTCCCTTTGATATCTATTTCTACTAAAGCAGATTTTGGCCTGGATATTTCCTTGTAGCTGCAATGCACGAGCAAACCATAATCTGTTGTATGCTTCAGTCTTTGGTCAAATCAAATATAATTGAAAGAAAGATTCCCATTTTTTTTCAAGAAATGTTAAGCTCCATATGTTTTCTTTTTAAGATTTTTGAGCTGTTCAAGCATGGAGATTAGATTACGTCTCCAGCATTTTTGTTGGTGGCTCCTATGTTTAAAATTGTTGCCCAAGTATGTGTTAGTTTAAGCATCTTCCCTTGATTTGGGCAGTAAACAGCCTGTCTTTCCTGCTCTTGACTGCAGTAAGCTATAAATTTATAGGATAAATTAGAGCAAGTAAATGCACTGCAGTAACCTGAAGTTTATAGAGCATTTTGAATATTAGTAAGATTGTATTAATAAAAAGTAAATGCAACCACAAGCACTGTAATTACAGATTGCCAGGAGGTAAGGGAAAACAATTAATACCTTCAAAATGGTGGCCTGGGGCTGAAGAGTTCATATGAACCACTTAATTTTGCTAATGTTGGTTAGAAGAATTATATCCCAGAAGACTGATCTTTTCCTAAGGGCTGAAGATGATTTCCTTTCTCTTTAACTTTCTGCATGTTCTGGGAGCTCTCAGAGGACCTCTCATGTATTACAACACCCAAGGCTATGCACCTGTACATCTGAGGGTTGAATCCTTAAGCTTTTATAAAAGCCTGGAACTGATTAAATCCTTTCTAAACTTCTACAGCGTAATTAAGGCTTGAGAGTAGTGGAGCCAGTTTCTGAGACAAAAGAGAGATCTTATGGGATTAAAACTTCCGCAAAGTGTTTCCACTATATTCAGCTCCTGGTTTGGCACTTAACATTCACTGATACCACAGCATGCCTGCAATGAATTTCAGCCTGTCTCTGCATTACAGTAAATAATGTATCCATCATAAGTGGTAGGATATGATAGATAGCATTGCACATCCATAAAACAGGTCATTAATCCGGCTATTCTAGGACAGAGATATCAGAGAATGAGAACAGGGGAATGGAATATCCCTCTTTGAGACACATGTTTTTTGTTGTGGTAAAAGACCTGCTTCATTCTCCTGCATCAACCTTTGAATGAGGGTGAGTGTCAGAGGCATCCTGGCTATTTGTTGGGATTGGCATTTTTTTTCTTTGTTGTTGTTTGTGGCCTGCCAGCATGGCTCCATGCCTATTCCAAATAAAATGTGTAAAAAAGAGGAAGCATGGACATACACACTGGTGAAGGTTTATAGGATGTTTTGCAGCAGTAAATTTTTGGACCAGTTTAACTAGAGAATTATTAGCAAAATGTTTAGTTCAAGAATTTGATATGAGTGATCTGCCTACTGTGTTTCTAAAGCTGACGATAGTGATACTATCACTGAAAGGATGTAAAAAGCAAGGAACTGCGAATCTTTGTGGGAAATCAGAAAGGTGACCTTGGCAGCAGGAAGACTGCTCAATCTGTACTGGAGCAAAGTGCACAGAACTGAAATCTTCTATGCAGCAATAACTGCAAACATGTGAGCTTGCACTGGCCATTGGACACACCTAGAAACAAATGCCTGTGACCATATGCACGTGTCCTCCTCTTGATGCATACAAAGTACACCTACAGAGAAATACCTCAAGAAGAAAGACTTTGTATTTCTCAGTAGATTATAAAGTGCATGGGCTTTAAAAAGGCCATCCTTAACATTGCAAAGAAATTTTGTCTTTATTGTTTTCCCCTGAGAATATTTAAAGCTTGAAGTGTATTCAAGTTCCACATACTTCAGACCTAATTTATTTAAAAAGTGATATCATTACTGTCATCAGATGTCTTCAGTTCGTTCAATAGCTTTTGCCTGTCTCTCCAGATATTGTTTTATGATGTTTTTTCATTATCATGATCTAACTACTAGTATAATTTCTGTGCAATAAAACTGAGAGTATCTGAAATAATGATAATGGATAATTGCATGTCTCTGCTCCATGTTTAGGGTTTTTGGCCATTCTCATGTGCCATTCTCATAGCAGCATTTTGGTTCTGCACTGACCACTTCCTGGAAGTATTACGATACTTCTTGCAGAAATCTTAATGCTTTCAAGAAAGAGATACATTTCTGATGATTGATTTAATTTCAGTTTTCACTTAGGGGAGCCCTTAAATCCCACCTTGTGTCTTCCTGACACACATTATTAAGCTAAATACTTATGGTGGAGCTCAACACCTTGTGGAAAACTTCCTCTTGGAATTAGCATGCATTCCACAGTCAGTGTTGTCTATTCTTAACCCCTTTCTTCTTTGTGTCTTTGGGCTTGTTTTTCTTATTCTGTCACCAAGTTCTGAAGGAAACAAAGCTTCATCCTCAGCACTTATTTGATTGTGACTTACCGTTTTCAAGACGTTAGATTCTACCAATTAAGACATTTAAGAGAAGGGTACTTAATTTAAAATGAGAAAGTAATAAAGAGCTGAACTACTTGCTTCAGACGTGGACGTA
>VYZS01031424.1:33942-48861 GCA_013400695.1 Neodrepanis coruscans | reverse complement strand
AAAAAAAAAAAAGCCTCCTGTATTAAGTGCCTTGTCTGTAACATAAAAAGACCTAAAGGAAGATGACAGGTAAATGTTGCCCTTGTTCACAGAATCACTGGCTGGCTTAATTATCTTAGTTTTTAAATAATACTTGCCGTCATGGAAGTTCCTGGTTCAATAGGTACAAATCATTGGAGACCGTGGGCTGTGTTTGAGTGAAGTTAAATAATCCCTAATAATGGGGCACAAGGACAGGGAGCATTTCTTCAGCAGCACTTTCTCCATGCTGTGGGATCCTTCTGCATTCAGGACAGGCATATTAGAAATACATTTTCTGTGCAGAGCTGGTGATGGAGCAGAGCTCCATTTTTTTCCTGGAGGCACAGTATTGCCCCTGTTCCTGACTGGGAATGGGGCAATTACCTCATCAGGCCCAGGGTGCTGTAGAAGGGTTGTAATTTGAGCTCCAAGAACAACGGATAATGGGGGAGTTCTCAAGTGTCAGTGTTGCCTTACACTTTCATGCTTTATTTCCAGCTGAAATGCTCATTTTCAGAAAACACAAAGATAAGAGCCTGATTTAATCCCAAGGGCTAAGGCCACAAGCACAGGCCTGTGCTGTCAAACACTTAATCAGAGCCAGCAGCTGGCCAGGGAGCTTTAATTTATAATGGGGATGTTCTGAGGCTCTCTGGTTGAAAACTCCTTAATTTCTGTAGGAGGTCCCCTGCACTGTGAGCCTGACATATTATTTGGGTTTTTTTTCTTTCCTGAAAAAAATACAAGTCTTCTCCCTGATTGTGACAACACTGCAGTTTGACATAGTGTCACAAGCATGGAGTGTGCCTGCCCAAAAAGAGAGGATCCTTGCTTGTTAAATATTGCATGGCATCCACATCTCTTTAGCAGGTTGATGTTTGTGTTTGGATATAAGTCCTTTGGATACCTCATTTAAATCTGACTTCTGTCTCCATACACAGTGAACCTACTTAGACGCCTTCTCTAAAGGATTCAGGTTCCTGAGAATTTTGTTTTGTTAGCTTTTGATGCTGACACTGTGATTTCAAAAGGAGAAAAAGAAAGGAGTTCAAAGAAGATACTGACTGTTCTGCCAAGTTGTTGAACAAACATCAAATTGACAGAGTATCTTTTATTTTTGAAGGTGAAGGGGGAAATTTCAGTCCAAAATACATTTCATAAAGACTAAGTATGTACTATGTTTTTAAAGTATTTCAAGATGCAGATCCAACTCAAACCACAGTGCATATATGATTTTTATGAGCTCTAGTGATACTATCAGATCATTTCCTACCTGTTTTTCTATCTTTGTATTGACAAATCCAACCATTCAGAATGAAGATCCATCCTCTGCATAATGGCTTATAAATAATGTCTAGTTTTAACTGCATTGCAGGGAAAGGACACTATTTTTGTCTGACATGCACTTCAGACATCTTTTCAATTTTCTGAAAAGAAACTGTTGGAAAACTCTGCTTCTTGAGAATGCAGGAGCTGGAATTTGGAAAAAAAAAATCACAATAAAAAACCCAACTTTGAAATTTGAGATTAAATCCTGACATCTTAGCAGCATTGCTGTCCTGGTTCTGCTTTGCTGCACTTTATCAGTCTTGACTCAAGAGAAAAAATATTTGCCTCCCTCATATCTTTTGAATTCTCTCTGTTAAGGCAGCTACAAGCTTGACTTGGGATGCTGGCAGTGCTCATTATGCAAGTATCTTGTTGATGTATCTTCCATAAATTTGATGGTTTGAAATGAACTCAGAGAAGACAAGGAGATTTTGTTATGAGAAGAGTGAGTTCCTTTATACATAGTTTGCAGTTCTTATGTTTGTTTTTAAGTCAGGACAGTGTGAACTGTTAAAAAAAACAAAAAAGAGAGCAAAATTCCACCACTTAAAAATCGGGCCTAAAATGGTAAACGCAAAGCTGAGAATAATCAGTAGGGGAAATAATTTGTAGTTTAAAAAAATTAAGCTTCTAATCTTACCAGTAAACACCTGTTCAATTTTATGTGTGTTAGGTCCACTGATTGCTGGGGTTGTCAGCTCCAAAGCAAGACTGGACTGGTTGAAGCACAAATTGAAGGACCCTTCAGCAAAAAGGTGGGTTGCAGGACAAAAGAAAAGCTTCTAGAGCTAGAAACAAATTTGAACAGAAAGAAGAGTATTTGTGCTATTTTTCTTGCATCTAAGCATAAAGCAACATCAAGCCTGTGTTTATTAAGTCTGGTTTGTAAAGCTTTCGTGCAGAAATAATTTTAAATTAAATAAATCTTTAAATTTAATCTTAAATAAATCTGCTGAGTGTAAAAGCAGAGAGGCTGAGGTGGAGTTGTGGCTGAATAGGAACACTGTGGTGTGCACTCACAGGAACTGTGAGGCAGGAAATAGTCAATTANTGGACTGGTTGAAGCACAAATTGAAGGACCCTTCAGCAAAAAGGTGGGTTGCAGGACAAAAGAAAAGCTTCTAGAGCTAGAAACAAATTTGAACAGAAAGAAGAGTATTTGTGCTATTTTTCTTGCATCTAAGCATAAAGCAACATCAAGCCTGTGTTTATTAAGTCTGGTTTGTAAAGCTTTCGTGCAGAAATAATTTTAAATTAAATAAATCTTTAAATTTAATCTTAAATAAATCTGCTGAGTGTAAAAGCAGAGAGGCTGAGGTGGAGTTGTGGCTGAATAGGAACACTGTGGTGTGCACTCACAGGAACTGTGAGGCAGGAAATAGTCAATTAAAAAAAAAAAAACAACAAAGAATTAGGTGGCCAAGTGTTCTCATAAGAAAAAAAATTGGCAGGAAAATACTCTTATATTAAAAAAAAATCCAAACCCAACAGTACAAATAAGGTGGAAAAGCTTACTTTAGTGTTTCCTTTTTTTACCACCCTTGGGAAAGAGAACAGTTATCAACACTTTGAGTTGGTTCAAAAGCTGGAGCCCTGCTGTGAGAACATTTTTGTGGCTGATACAACACTTTGTGGTAACCACTGCCATCAGCAAGAAACGCTCTGCAGAAGGGTAACACAGTAATTGTTTTATTGTTGACCTGTTTGGGTTATTTTAAACACTTTTTCCTGAAACAAATATATAAAACAGTCATATTTTCAGTATTATTTCAGTTTCTTCCTCCATTTTTTGGTACTCTGTATCTTGCCTGAGAACTCTCTGTAGTACTCCAGTGGGCCTCTGGTTTGACAACCAATGTCAATATTCCTTTAGAATCTCCGATGTCATTTATCACTTGCTCTAATTTTTTCCCTCAACTGATAAATGTAATGGGGTGCAAATTTTTCAGGTGTATTTTCTTTCATATAATTTTTATACCAACTGAATTCTTCCAGAAAGGAGAACATGCCTTCTTCTATAGCAATAAACTTCATATAAATTGTAACTGTATCCAGAGATCATCATCTGAAGAAGATTTTTCTTCATTTGGTTTATTCATATTCCAGGCAGATTCTTCTGTCTACATGAAGAATATAATCTAACATAACTTCTAATTACTTATTTTGCCAGACTAGACTGTATCAGTATCCACTTTATTATAACCATGAACTGAAAAACATTTTTCCCCTAATCCATATATCTCTTCTATCTGTTTTATGACTAATTCTTGTCTGAATTCTTCCCAACCCTGGAAATACAGAAACTGGATCATGGAAGTCTTGCAACTTTGCAACCACCTGGTATTTTATATCACAAGAACAGCTTAAATGTTAATATGATTTATATTGTCACACATTTTACCAGAAGAATTGATGATAAATAATGTAGTAACTACTGGAAGTTCTTGGTATTCTTTTCATCAGATATTACTTATTTTCCCTTAAAACATGTCCAAGCATAGTAGAACACATTTAATAATTAATAGTAATTGTTTGTTATTTATTGAATTATTATTTATTAAATAAATTAAATCTAATTATGTTCATAACTGACATATTTTCCAAATGTACTTTCTAAGCAGATTTTCTAAATATTTCCCACTTTTGTACTTGTTAAGGACCAGCTGGGTGTCTTACCAAGGGGATACTCTGTGTTGTCAGTAGATCTGCAGGACTTACGGGCTTTTTTGCCTCTTGTGTCTTCTGTAAAGGAAATATCTAACCTAAAAAAATACTTTCTATATTAAAAAACCTCCCAGATTTATCTGAAGACTTTCAGGCTGTGCCACACCACTTACTCTTCTACTTGTCTAGTAAGTTGAATGGTTTAGTACCACTGTTGCTTGTACACCTGATTCTGTTCTACAAGAAAAATGTGAGGAAGAAATTATTTTGAAAAGAAATTATGTGATACTCATGCTGCCCTGAGGAAAAACATTGTGAACATGCCTTTATAATCCCTTGAATTGAAGTGAGTCTGTCCTGGAAACTTTAACACAGTTCCAAGAGAAGTGTCATCCTAGGTAACAGTGGGTTCTTTCCAAGACACTTGTTCCTGTGGGTACAGTTGCTATTTGTAAGTGATTCAGACTAATGTCTCAAAGTCTGGATGACCCTTCAGTCCTGGCTTGGGCCACTGTGTTAACCTTGCTTTGTCCTCAGGCATTTTGGGCAAGGCAACTCTTGGGATCACCAAGTTTTAGGCCTAAGTGTCAACAGGGATGTTACTGTTCTTTATGAGATGGGAATATATATAGGAATATATATATATATATATATATATATACAGTGGATATTCTGTTATTTGATGCAATAGTTTCTAATTCTTCTTCCTTAACATATCCGCGATGCTACTCACAAGAATATTTCACTGTAAATTAGAATAAATTTGGGGAAATGGGTTCGTGTTTTAAAGCAGCTGAAGTTTCCCTCAGTGGCAAAGCTCCTGTTCACTCCAGAGAGAGCAGGATCTTGTCCCCTTCACAGACATGCAGCATATTTCAGTTAGTACACATTACATAACTTGTCCCACATTTCTTTCTCTTTTTAGTATCTCAGTGTTATGAGAAATTACGTTCACATTAATCATTGTAGCTGCTCATCTCTTTCTTTGAAAATAAATCACCCTCTGCTGCCCTTCCTTCCCAGAAAGGTATTTAAATCAAAAGCAGGATATGTCCATGTTTGGGTCAGGGAAGGGAGTGTCAGCTAATGGGGCTTTGCTGCTGCAGAAGGATGAAAGCAGGATTTGTCTGTGTACTCAGTGGATTGCAATGCTGTGTGGTGGTGTCACTTGCCAAATAAGATTTCCCCTTTAGCACATGCACAGCTCATTTGAACGTCAGTGGAAACTGCACATTCATTGCAGGGGGACCTGCAGCTCATTCCTAAATGTAATGTTGAAGCCCACTGCTTATTTTGTCATACGTACATCCAAAAACACTTTGGCTGAAAAAGCAGAATGCATCTATATGATTGGGAAAACCAGCAGGCCTCTAAATGCCTGTTTAAGCTTGTCATCAAACCAAACTCTTTTTAGAAAGCATTTAAGATCTAAATTTACATATCTAAACATCTAAAATTACATATGCAGCACCATATTCAGGCTGCAGATCAGGGGGCTGATTGTCAGACATGATGGGTAGTTAGGTATTTTGCTGTTTTCAGGTCTCAGCACTTCTGACAAGTAATTTTTACTTAAATGCTTTGAACATGAATTTAATGACTTAACCTGGCCTCTATATTTACACTGTTGGATAAGGTATTTTTAGACTTCACAATGTGAGACTGGGCAAAAGGACTTTTGACACAGAGATTACTGGTTACCAAGCCACAAACTTGACCAACATTTTTCAGTAACTGTCTGTTTCTCTTTATTCAGGACATGTGAAGGATGAGAAAGCAAGTTAGAGGCTCGTTGCAGATGCTCCTCAGGGAACAGATCCTCTGTGGGAGGATAGTTTTCTCCAGCAAAGAGATCTGAGGAAAACTCACCCTCAGGACAGGCTGAGATTGCTTTTAAAGTGTATGTAAGAAATGAATTCAGGATTAGTTGTACATAGAAAATGAGCTTCTCATTTGGCTTCTGAGGAGGGATGAATTTGCGTTACTTTTGTGGAAGAGCATGTTGTAGTTTGGAAAATAACTATACAATACAAAAAAAGACCAGAAGTTTTAGGGCAAAATGGGTTCATTTCATTCAACATTTAAGTATTTAAGAATAAAACTTTCCTGGTGACCTCTTCACTTTTGTTCTGAGAAATTAAATCCTTACATAGTGAAGGCAGCAGAAATTTAGAAGACATCTAAATAAACTTTGTACTCATCTTCAGCTGACATTCGTGTGGCCAAGGCAAAGGATGTTCCTCTTGCAACCTTGTAGTATTTTCAGGCATTACAAGTATTGAGTGTCAGTTAACATCCAGGCTTATGAAGGAAGAATGCCTGGATGTGTTTTAAAACTTTCAGAGACTATTTGTTTATTGATGTAGCAGAATGATTATTTCTTAGTAAAGTGATACTTCTAATGCTCAAAGGCTGCCTTTGGCATTTGTGAAGGTTCTCCCAAAGTATTCCCAAAGATTCAGAAGATGTAGGTTTTTTTCTCAATAATTAGAAATTAGATGTAAACATAATTTCTGAAGTTACAGTCTGGCTGTACTTGTTTTCTCTTTGGTGTTTTCATTGCCAAAGAAGCTGAAGAGTTTCTGTCTTGTCACTGTTAATTAGCAACCATCTTTAGTCAATTTTCACTAAATGGTACTGATAATGTTGCTGTTCTGCTTTGTGACATTTCCAGTGTTTGGGCATTTTCTGGTGATCCCATTAACTTTGAAGTTAATTGGAATGCTTCATGGCTGAAATGTAGAAAGTCTGTAGTTGAATAGATGTTCTTTTTATGAGTTAGCATAAAAACAGTGAGTTAGAAGTACTATTTCTTCATTGCTGTACCATCAAGATGTGTCATTACCCTATACTTCTAAAGTCTGAGCATTGTTCCCAAACCCTCTGCTTTTCAGTACCTAAACTCTTTTCATGAAATTGAAAACTGTATGATTAGCTTGAGCAAGTATTATCTTTAAAACTGTAACACATCACAACTGAAGAAGTGTTACTACATTATACCCCTAAATTTACCTTTCAATTTGACCTCTATGAAGTGCAGAATATTGCAGCAGTTTTCGTTGTGCAAAGCACATCAGCTATACTACTGTGAAGTCGTTTTGGGGATAATTTTTCAGTTTTTGATTCATTCTTGGCATTTCTTCTAGTTTTTTCTAGTTTTTTTTCATTTTTTCTAGTTTTTTTCTTTAGCTGTTACTGGAGTCATGCAGAAAACATTGCCCGGGTTGCCACAGTAAGTACACATTTTACAGTACATTTGGAAGGTGTACAATAGGTGGGATACTTATCCTTCATCAAGTGTGAGCAACAACATTGGAAGTCATAATTGCTGGATTACATCATTATCAGTCTGTCCCTTTGATTTTTTTTCTAAAAAGTGATTTACTGCATCCAAATAATTGTGAGCTCAAAGACAACTCTTCAACATGAAGATCCAATGACACAATTTTTATCCATAGCTCCATTTAGTTATTTCTTTCTTCACAGATTCACTTAGTTTAGAAACATTCCACAACTAATGAGCAGAAAACAAAACTCCTACTGTCTCATATTTTCCACTTTGCAGGAGTCCAGCCATGCGATAGATATTTTCCATTCTCACTCTTGATATTCTACAGAAGTGCAATTAAAACTCCTTACACTGCATGGGAATGCACTGTGGGATTGTCCATGTGTGTTTTACTTGCCTGAGTATTTTCTCCATTACTTTAGCTACCCTGAATGTGGGCATTGTGCCCAGTGGAGTAACACGTGCTGTACCAACACTTTTATAGGCCTTAATTCAGAAAAAGCTCATCTGTCAAATCAAATAGAAGTTTCCAGCATTTGCAGCCCATTTGCTTTTCCAAATTCCTCTTTTGCTTAGGACCAGGAACAGAACTAAAAGAAACAGGAAACTATTGTTGGTGAAGGTCTGGAAACTCATGTTGTCTTTATAGATCATTGTTGTAGGTTGGAAAGGATAAAACCGTTCCTCCCCACCACTCCCTGATGGGACTGTCCGCGGTCCCGCGCTGTCGCGCCCGTGGAGACCGCGTCGGGAACGGAGCCGCCNGGCCAATGGGACGAGGGCCAGCCCTTGGGGCACCACCCCCAGAGGGCGGAGACACTAGAACTTTATAAAACGGCTGCGTGGACGCCATTTCGGCCTCTTTTTGCCTGGAGAAAAGCAGGAGAACCATCGGCTCTCGCCTTCACCGGAATCTGCTCCGCTGGAAACTGAGTCGGGTGGTCTGCTACCGAGGTTTGTTGAGCGCCTGGGAGGGAGGAGATCTTCCTCCCTTTCAGCAGAAGGGTTGTTCCTTCCTTTTCGGTTTTTTTTTTTCTCTCAGAGTCTCTGCTCCAAAATCACTGAATTTGTGGTAAAACCACCACAATCCATCACCCTCAAAAAATACACTGTAAGAATAAAAGTCATTGGTGCAGGACTTAGGGCTTTTTTTTTTTTGAGTGTAAAGCTTATTTGCCCAGAAATATGGACTTCCTTGGACTCCCTTTTGTCTGAACTCTGACAGAAGCTATTCTTCCATTATTGCACAAGGAAAGAAAAGGGTCTATATAATATTGAGAGTATGCACATAAATACAAAGGCTGAAAGTTTTTTTCCCAGGGAAATATTTCACTTGGTGCTTTGACATGTGATTTAGGGCAAATAGCCATGATTTGTAGCCATAGGAAAGAAGAGGCATGGATGAGCTAATAATAAACAGATCCAATATTTTTGCCTTTTTCTTTGTATTATATTTACTGTTAGAAATTAAAGTAAAACAAACAACTATATAATACTGTCATCATCCAGTTTGGATGACTTGGGCCTGCATGGCAAAGAAGCTGGAAACACCAGAGTATGTGTGATTTTTGTCAGTGCATATAGTGCTTTTTAATTATGCCAACTTCCTTCTCTTTCCCCCAGATACTGTGCCTTAGTATCTTGCACAGAAATGGCTGAGATTTTATATCATGTCTGCAGTAGCTGGAGTTTGTGAATATGGATTCATATAAACTTACTACATGTTTGTTGGTTTTCCTAAGGCTGTTCTTACTACTGTGCTTTTAAGGAAGATTCATTAGAAATTAATCTGAATGAATCACATTCATTAAAAATGAATGTGCTGTTTTCTATTCATGTACTTACTGTCTTTTTTTTCTCCAGAAGCCTTCTGTTTCCAGGATTAGTATTAGTAATTCATTATAACAGTGGGGTTTTTTTCCTTTAACCTTTTTGTTTATAAAAATATTTTGCCAGCAAGCAAACTGATTTTATCTACATTTATTTTTATGCCACCTGTTTAGAAGCAGAGGTTAATTCTTAACTTCACTTTGTTGAGAAAGAAGTGGCAAGTTGGTCAAGTTCTGCTCACTCATTTTTAAATTAATCATGCAATTTCTTACTAAAGTAATTTTCAAAGAGTCATAAGAGAAACTCTTACACCCTCTAATGATGTAATTTTTCATGTTTGTCACCTTTTCCCCAGATTAATGGAAGAGTTTACATCCCTGATAAAAACATCCTTTCATTTGGTGCCTTTGCATGTGGCTGTGCCATTCTTTTCCCTTTAGTGGCACAGTTGAGCCCCTTGGTAGCACCTGAGCGTGTATTTTACTTTAAACTTAGGACAGATACAAAAACATGTACTCCTCAGTACCAGGCAGCAGACTAAACACATTGCCAGTGATGATTTGGCAGTGGCTCATGAGGAAACATGATTTAGCAGAAACTTCAGATTTTGTTCATTTGGATGGGTTTTGTTTACATTATTATGGACTTTAAGCGAGATTAGAGTGGTGATATAGCAGAAGACAGATGCTTCCATTATGATAACAAATGCAGACTCCCCTTTTGTTCTGACATTTTTAAACTGCTTCTCCTGCCCTTTGAGGTTAATCTCTGTTCCCACAGCTGTGGTTACTGTGAGGAAACAAATCCAAAGCCTTACATTCCTTCAGAATTTGGTGAATTTTGTCTGGCAGACTAGGCCAAAGCTTGATCAGTGCTTTGAACTACTAGATTGTTACTTCCTGGCTCTTTCTTTTCTGAGCTGTAGGAATGTAATTGTGCTGGTTGTGAAGTGTGCATTGCTGCTAGAAATAGCCAGTGGATTATAGGTAAGAGCTGGAATGCCTAAGATGAAGTCCCAGGCTGCCATTGTCCCAACAGCCCTGGGCAGTGCAGGTGTTCTATCATTGTCATATTTTCTTCCATTTGTACTGTGAGGTAATGACATCTGTCCACCCCGTGGTGCTGAAGTCAGGAATAATTAGCTTGTATCTGTAATTAAATATCTATCATTAAGTAGTGCTATATCAATACCTCCTATACCATCTAATTCAGCTCAAACTGTGAAGTTTTCTGGCAGCTGAGTTCTGCTTCTGCTGCAGTGTATGTGTGGTCGTGCTGATAATGACACTGTCTGGTATCTGGTGTCCAGACACATCTCTAGCTGGTGCCATAGCTGCTCCCTTGAAATACAGGCCTTGTCAAGGAGAGCATATAGTATGGATTATATGGATTGTGTACCACTGCCCTCTGTTGGACAGCACTAGGCTTAGTTAAAATCCTTGTCTTGTTTTGGGCTTGAAAAACTTGAGATAGAGAAACATGATAATATTCTATATGTACATTTGAAGTGCTCAGTGACAAATTTACCATCCTTTAGCAGAAAAGAAATTAAATTCTCTAACAAGTTTAGTTATTGCCGCTAAGTACAGGACTGCCTAGGGTCTTCACACAGCTGAGCGTCCATAACATGCCAGTCTGCTTAGCTCTTTTGGAAAAGTGGATAAAAACAAATACAATATCTTTGATTTTATTTTTTTCTGGCATAGGCCAGTAGGCTCAGCACCATTGCCTACTGACTTCACAGGTTGGACTTGATTACCTCAATGGTCTTTTCCAACCTTGTTAATTCTGTGATTCTGTGACTTGTCTTAGCTCTGTTTCTTTGTGCTCTCCCAGCTGTGTTTCTGTCTGTGCCACTGTGTGACAGGGACCAGATTTAGCTGTTCCAGAGATTGCACCAGTCCCTAAAATGAAGAGGGAAATAGAAGCTTGGAAACCTACCACATCCTGTGGTTTAATATAATAGAATCTGTCTGCTTTATTGGTAACAGGTTTTATTTTTTTCCCCTCTTGCTCTCTGCCAGCCTCTATTGTGGTCTGTGAGCACTCTGTGAATATGGAGATGGGTGTTCCTTTTCATATTGTCGCCTTTTTAGTTTAACTATGCTTTTTCGAGAGCTTTATATGATTTGTCAAAAAATACAATGCATCTCATACACACTATATCTGAAAGGGAGATCATGAGTCATGGCAAGAATTTAAAATGGGAAAGTAATAAATATAAAAGGCACAAACAGTCAAATTATTATCTAGGGGGAAAAAAGTTACAATGTGCCCTTAATCCTCACTGTAGTTGTGAACTTAGTTCTAAAGCACCTTTGTGTTCTCTG
Source organism: Neodrepanis coruscans (assembly GCA_013400695.1). Lineage (NCBI taxonomy): Eukaryota > Metazoa > Chordata > Aves > Passeriformes > Philepittidae > Neodrepanis > Neodrepanis coruscans. The sequence continues at coordinate 37,398 of VYZS01031424.1, read as the reverse complement.
CCCTCCAGTACAGTTTGGCAGTACAGTTTTAATGGCAGAGCATTCAAAAGAATAGAAACTATTACAAAGGTCACAAGGAAAAAGTAGAGCTACTGTTGCTACTTACTGAATGTTATCCATTTGGATTGCTGACATCCAAACCTCTCTTCATCCTGCTGTTAATTTGAGGCTAAATACACAGGAGTCACATCTAACTCCAGTAATGTACATCCAGATCACAGTGAGGGATCTGTTTCTCTGAGAAACCTCCACACTGATTAAAAACATCTACCTAAACTTCAGGATCTCTATGGCCACTAAAATACCAACCATCATCTCTTCACTATCCTTGGGTGGATTATCTGCTCTGTTGATGATCCATGTCAGGAGCAGGGAACTGTCCAATCTGAACTCTGCAAACCTGGATGAGTTCAGAGTGGTGTAAGTCTGTGTCTGGGGTCCTGGCCCTTCATTTCTCATACCAGATCAAGCCTGGTTAAACAAGAAGCAAATTCAGCTGCAGCACTGCAGGAACAGGATTCCAGAGCTTCTGAGACTGGGCTGGCAGTGCACAGCCAGGCAGCACAGTTCCACAGTGTGAGTCCTTTCAGGACTCATTCTACCAGGATGTACAAAACCCACCTTAGGTCCAGAAACAAAGGCATGTATTGTATTTCTTTCTTTGTCTTTTCATTTTACTATCCAGCTTAATGAGGTGTTGCTTGAAATTCAACCTTGTGCTTATGTGATCAAAATTAAAATTTCACTTCCTGTAATAGCTTCACCCTTAAAAAATAATAATTTCCATGCCAAAGATTTTGCAATACTTGTACTGAAGATACCTCTATAGGTAGAGAGAGGGACATGTATTGTCACCTATCTCTCTGAACTCTCCACTCTGTCAAAAATTCTTTGATCCTCATCTGTCTAAATATCCTGTAGACTTAGCATCCAGTCCATCTATTTTGGGCGTTTATTTGGGGATGGAGTTGTTCTCTTTTTAAGAATGCTTGTCCACAGTGGTTACAGAGGAGGACAAGACAATCACCTGAGCCTCACCAGAGTCCCAACTGAGATTACCATCCATACTTCTGCACATAGAAAGGAGCAGGTTCCTAACAGAAGGTGACATTAGAAATTCTGATTGATGCCTTACTGTTTTGTCAATCACATTTTTTAAAGGTACAGGCTTTAAGAAAACTAACCAACTGCTGACACCCCTTCAGTGCTTGTGAATTCACAACCAGTTATATTTTGTGGTGCCTCACATTTCTATGTGAGGTGAAATCCTTGTTCTCCTGACATAAGTGGTAAATTAGCAAAGTTCCCACTTACTTAGCTGGGATCAGGATTTTGCTCCATGTGGTCAAAGAATTTTTGTTACCTTGTTGTTCAGTTCTTGGTGTTTCTTTGGAATTACACTTTTTCTCAGGGCATGTGGGTTCAGTAGGTAGATTTATTAATTTCTACACCGATCTTTTTTTTTTTTTTTTTTTGCCACCACATGGGAAATCTTTTTGGGTTTTAAACTGCCAGAGGAAGTAAAGAATGGTGAATTCCACAGATATAGTGGAGAAAACAGTCCTGGACTTTCACATGACACATGAAATTATGTGATCTGTAGTAGGGAATGACTGGGAAAACTAAAAATCAGAGTAAACACCTGATCAAAAATTATGTGTTTATGCTTACAAGCTTTTCTGTTAGAAAAAAAATATTATAAATACCAAAGAATTGAACATATGCTGACTTTATGAAGATTCTTGTTTTCCAGAAACTACTGACTTTCTGAGATTAAACTCAAGTGCATTCCTTGATGACAGGAAGTGAGTGATTAAAACTAAGATGGCTTAGTAAATTGGTGATAATATTGAAAAGTAGCAATTGTTTTATAACTGCCACAGTTCTGTGAGTTTGTTCCTTCTGGGAAAATATACTAATGCCTCTGTTGTTCTGTCTCTGAATTCTGTAAAGCTTCTTATTTTTCATTTTTGCCTTGAGCAAATTCTGCTTGTCTACAGTCTGCTTAGAATTATTTACAAAACACAGCATTGTTTTTCCAACATTTAGCATATCTTTCCTTCAGTTTCTTTATTTATAGGGAAAAGCTAAGTCATGAACCTCTACACTATTTAGAAGAAACTATCCTTGGGTTTTGATTTATTTTAAAGACAAAAATAGATCCAGAGGTTTGTCAATACCTTTTTCTATATGCATGACAGTATATAGTACCACATCATGATATGTCCTCCTAGTTCTCCATTAACATCTATTAATTAGCCATTACCTTTCTTTGTCCAGAAAAAAGCCCACAACTTCATGTGCATGCACACAAACACTTTGTTTTGTTTTGAGTATAAAATACTTGACTCCTACTTTAGGACTGAAAATGTGTGAACAAACACCAAACATTTTACAGCATATTGAGCTCTGTTTGTGACTCATCAGCAACACAATGATTTTTTTTTTTTTTTAAATCCAACGATATATCCAGTGAACAATTGCAAAGCAGAAATGTTCAATTTGAGGAAAACCAGACACTGGCCTGGAAACATCCGCCTTTCTGGACTTCTAATTCCTCCCTCCGCCAGTCTCATATTCAGTAAAGGAGCAGTCTGCCACACTGGAGTCATTTAAAATGCTCTCAAATGTTGATAAATGCAACAGAAAACCTAGGGCATTCCAAGAAACCCAGAATACATTCTGTGGAGAGTAAAATATCATTCAAACACGGTGACTGTTTGTCTGGGCAGTGAGATTTTTTAATCTGTTGTGAATTACTGAGGTCAAGGAGTGCTGTTAAACTGTGAATTTGGCTTGGACTTGCTTTTTTTATTATGTATTAAGAACTTATCAAAGAAGAATGAAAAGGTAGTTGTGAAAAGGAATAGTACTGAGTCTCTTGTAACTGTGTAAATCCTTCATAGAGCAAAGCTTTTAAACTGCTATTACGAAGCTTTTTCAGTTCCCCAAGTTTTACATGCATCCGTCACTTTTCTTGTGCTGGGGATGAAATCCTGCTTGCTTTAAAAATGCAAAAACTGTTTTGCAATTCATTCCATGTCAGTAGTGAACACTAGGTGTGGTGGTTTTACCACAAATTCAGTGATTTTGGAGCAGAGACTCTGAGAGAAGTCACAAACACACCCCAAAAATGAAGAGAACGCACAAAAAATCACAGTTTATTTTGCGCAAACACCAAAACCCGACAAATAAAGTGCAAAACAGACAAACAAATTAAATTTTTCCAGGGCCCGCGTTTGAGGTGAGGACACTCTGGAGATAGTGCTTGTCTCTCTCTCCCTCTGAGCCCGGCTGAGAGACTCCACGGTAGTTAGAAGGGGACACGTGGTCTCAAGATCCCCTTAGCCTTGAACCTCTGCCCGGTTTCGACTGAGGAAAACAACTCAAGAAGATTACAAAACCGTGCACCCCCTTCCCTCCCTTTTAGCCCGAGGAGAGATTTAGTGCTGAAAG
>VYZS01031424.1:5391-33605 GCA_013400695.1 Neodrepanis coruscans | reverse complement strand
CCGCTGCCGCTGGCCATCATGGCGCCATCACCCGCAGCCCCCGCAGCTCCGTTCCTGACGCGGTTTCCACGGGCGCGACAGCGCGGGCCTGGGACAGTCCCGTCGGGGAGTGGTGGGGAGGAACGGTTTTATTTTTTTTTCCAACCCACAACACTAGGTCAGTATCTGACCTGGCTTTTCACACACAGATTGCATATGCTGTCCTTATTTCCTTACCAGCTATTTACCCAAATATCCTGAATAGTTTAAAGGCTGTGTTCACAATTTATTCCCAATACTTGTTTCTTTTTTGAACAGTATGTTTCAATGGAGAACGAACAACAAGAGAATACAGCAATGAACAAACCTATAGGAACTAAACAGAAGTTTAAGTGCATATAAACTAGATAAGTAACTATAGTAAGTAGATGTTACTGACAGATTTTTATGGTTGGGATGAAAATGTTCAAATAATAAAAAATTTTCTGATCACATTATTTAACCTGGGTAGATTCTGCTTTACCACATTTTCTTCCTCTGCTTAGTCAGGATGGAAATGAAATTCTACTGAATTTGATAAGTTGCCCTTTTGACCTGATGCTGAATTAAGCTTCTAGAAGCTCATATCAGCACGAGGTCACCGACAGGCAAAGTCAGTGAAACTAAAAATGGTGCAGAAAAAAAAGAGATTAGGCTTTGCTTGGGTTCAGATTATTTAAACAAACAGACACAAATTTAGGGAAAACAAAATTGTATTTCTCATCTGATTGGTCAAATCACTTTATTATATGATACAATTTATATCTCTGGCATGCAATGCTCAAACAAAGTGACCTTTGCAGTGAGCAAGAGTCTTTAGAAGTGATAAGTCTTTTATAAAGATAACACAGTCTTTTGCTACTAGGCAGAAATGCAGTGTGAGTAGATACTTGGTTGTGTGAAAGCAAACCAAAATGAAAACAAATTATGAACGAGAGTTGTGAACATCATCTAACATAACTAAAGAAACTAAATTTTCAGTTATATTGTGTATTCAAATGCTCTGCATGTTAAAAGAGACACTTCTGAGGGTGAACACAAAGCCAACGGATTTAAAATATCAAGAGAATTTGCCCCTCAAATTTACTGAGCAGATCTGTGCATTCAAACACAAATGTAAGGAATACTTGTGTTAATATATTCAGAACTCACGCACAACAGTCACAACTATTTGATAGGAAGATGCTTTGCTAGTGGAGGAATGGGGTGAAGAACAGAAAGTGAAAAATGCCATGGAGTCCTTCATAAAGCTCTGATGCATTAATATTTCATTTACTGGTCTGGGCCTACTGCTTCCCTTGAAATCAGTACATGGTCTCAATCTGGATTCAGCCTCATTTCCTTTCTAAAAAAGACTGTGATCTGCCTCCCAGCCTGTATGTCTGATCCCACACTAATAACTTCAGAAAGGTTTCATTTCTGTGTTGCAGAGAAATAGGTCTCTGAGACAATCCATTGCTATGTTGCTATTGAGGAAAATGTTGCAGAGTGAACTCATTCTGTGTTAGATACGAGAGAATCCACATGGGAAAGAGAGCTGGTCAGTCCTCAGCATGAGGGAAAAAAAAAATCTGTAGTAGATCATGTTAAACACACAAGTTGATCTATGATTTAGTTGTGAAACTCAACCTAAGGAATTCTCAGGTTCATGGAAGTACTCAGTGATGAGTTCCTTTTTGTGAATAAAATGAAATTATAAGGCTACACTTGTTTTTTCTTGGGAGATTGACAGAAAGTCAGTGTGTCTGTCTAAAACTCTTTGCTTACATGTTGCATATTTGGGGTAGGGAATTAAGGCTTCATTCTAGAGTTTATTTTCCCATATTGCTATATGGTCACAGCATTAAAGCCTTTTTAATATCTGTTCATATCACAACTTTTTTTTTTTGCACTATCAAAATTCAAAAACACTTTTGACAAATTCTAATTGCATTTACATTAAAATTAAGCACATGTTTCCTTCTGGTGGGTGTATGACCTTAGAATTCACAGGAATAGTTTCAATGAGAATTCAAAAGTCATGTGTCTGGTTCTGAGAATTAAAATAATAGCGTTGGGTATAAATATGCCTTTCTGTGAACTCATTAGGCTGGTTTCCTGCTTAATGATGTAAAGGAAAGAGCTCAAAACAGAAATCTGAACTAGGCCTGGATACAGGGAATTGTTTTTTTTTTCTGGTAATATGGACCACAGTTCAGCAAATTATGTCAGAACATAGGCCTTCTGTGAAATACACATCTACTAGTATTTATTAAATAATTAAGGCCTTGATGACCTTGAATTATAAATTTCACTGGATTTCAATTTGATTTATAATTTCACTGAAATTAAGTGAAAACTTGACATGTACTTCCGGGAAGACAGCCCTGTATCTGAAGATAAATCCCTAAAGTCCCATTGGTTTCTGTAGGAATATTCCCAGTTGTGATAAAAGGGGACATTAAGGGATTCTGCAGAGAACAATCTCTTTTTGCCTGTGTGGCAGGAAAACTTACTCTGATTATGTGCATGTATGACTCTGAGGTGCAAAGCTCATTTCTAGACACACCATAGCACCCTTGCTCATGAAATTTTTCTAAATCTTCTCTTCAAATTCCTATTTTGTGAAATAAATCTGCAAAGTGCTACAGCAAAATGATCCCAGTCTAAAGCCTTACAACCCTGCTGTCTTCATTTCCTGCTTCATCACAAGGATCAGTTGATTTCAGGGAGACTTCTGTTTGACTAGAGAATTACTGCTAACTTAAACTCATTAAGGGCATATTTTTCATGTAATTATTTGCTTTTCTGGAAAGTTCCAGCTAGCTGAACTTGAATTTAACGTTCCTCTTTCCTTTTTGCACAAATTACAATTTATAATTGCTGTAAGGGATGATTCTTTGCAGATGGGAATGTTTTGTAATATATTTTTTCTTACTGCATATATGTTTTTAGTTCTTTCTAATCTAATCATTTCACTCACAGCTGACAACCTTACTCAAGCTAAGGATGGTTAACAGCGCTTCTGCAGTAATTTTAGTTGACTGTGTTTGACAGATCCTTGAAGAATTCCCCACAAAATAAGGAGGATTGGCAGCACTTTGCAAAACTTGGGGTGTTAATGCTTTAACAACATCTAAACTACCCAATAAGCTTGGAATACACACATTTTTAGCCACATATTTAAATAAGCTGTAAATGCCAGATATGTATCACCAGCACAAATTATTCACCATCTCTTCAGATCCATCAAGATAGTTCAAGTATAACTAACCATCCAAGTATTTGCTACTAGACTCGTACTGTGTACCATGTGTCAGAAAACTTCTCTCACATATGAGTTCCTATGTAGAACAGGTATTGTCCTTGAGAAACAACTTATCTAGGCCTTCCAGACAGCTTTCTAAACATTGAGCTGCTTAGTTACTACGAATAACTGCCCCGCAAGTCACATCACCAGGCACTGTAACAATAAATGCTCAGCAATTAGTGCATTTCTCAGAGAAAGAAAGGCTGTTCTGCCTCTGGCCTGTTCTATAGTTTATTACAAAATTAACTTGCGGTCCAGTTTAAATACATTCCTCATCTCTTTTGTTGTTCAAGTATCATGGTACTGATTAACACCACCTTCCTTCCTGGTGTTTTCAGATTATGTGATTAACTACGTTACTTAAAACTTCATTGAAACTGTCATGAAATCCATCTGAAATGGTTGACTGTGTAAGATTTCCTGTATCTATGTATTGTGGTGATTCAGGTACCATGACCACAGATGAATTTTAACTGTTGCCACAGTAAAAATAACCACTGATCTAATTTCTTAGCTCATTATAAAAACACAGTAAAGAAAACATATGGCAAATAAGCCAATGCTCTGAAGTATTCCACTTCCACTGGAACTTTTTCAAGTCTGACTATATTTAGTACCTTGGAACTCATGTCAAACATACTCAGAAAACCTAAAAGATCCTGTAAAATACTTCATGCCTTGAAAATGCCCTTATTTTACTTTTTTTTCTCCTTCACATTAGTTTAACTGCAAGCACTTGTACTGTCACTTTCTACATACTTTCTCGATTTTTGCATTGAGCACATTGATTGCTCCACTTCATCCTCCCCTCTCCCACTCCAAGAAATGAGTATTTTTGCCTTTTGACAAACAGAACAATCTTAGATATAAAACTGAGTCTATCCTAGAGGCTCCTAACCCTGCAGTCATGTGAAAACTATGCTCCATTCAATTTTGTCTCCTCATTTATTTAGTTCAAAGATTGTCAGGCCAGCAAAAAAACTTTGCTTCTCCAACTCAAATATAAGGGAAAATAAGCCAGGCCCTTCAGCTGCTCATGTTGGACGCCTCCATCCCCTTGGCTGTGGGTTGTAGTTTGAATCAGCTGTTGACAAGCAATAGTCAGACCTGGAATCCATGGACATTATCTCAGGATCCGTACTGGAGCGCTGAGTGCAGTAAGGGTACTGCAGCTGGGAGCCAGCCTGCACAAGGGCACTCAGGGCAGACAGGGCACTTTTTTGGGGTGATGGAACACCCAGCTGCTTCCCTCCCAGTAAGACCAGGCTACCACTTGGGGCTGGAGGCTCATAAGAAACCTTTTGTTTCCATTCATCCGGTGGCTCAGGAAGTGTTTTCCTGCGAGCAGCCAATACGACATTAGCAGCAATGGATTCCTGCATATTTTGAGGGCCAAAAGCTTCATCCACCAGGCCAAGGGGAGATCGTGCTGCTGCTTCCCAGGGAGTCAGTCTCTTGCCAGGCTTGTCGGCTGCAGGGTCTGGTTTGCTGAAGTAATCGGGGGCAGGCTGAAATACAAGAGGAGAAGTAGGAGACAGAGCTTGAGAAATGAGTGAAGGTCTCCCAGGAAGCGACAATGAGTGGCCGCTGCTTCTTCCCTGGGAAAACAAAATGCCAAATATAGTTACAGTCATTAAACAGCACCAAAAAAAGCCCCTTCTCTTCGCTTCCAAAATGTAACAACAGACCCTGAAAGCACGTGCCGTCATTTTTGTGTCTACAGGTATCTTTTAAAACTGTAATTTACTGGAAGGACAGGAGGTATTAAAAAAGAGGCAGAGAAAAAAACAGGAACAAAGACAGAGCAAACTGAATTTTTGAGGAAAGCAAGCAGGCTCTTACTGGAAATATGCAGTGACATTAGCAACTGTGCAGCTTTCCCACTACTTAGCTAGTATGCCTTGCACTGAAAAGACCATTAATTCAAAAGGAAGTCATGTTGTGACAGTTCTGTGTGTTTGCAAGATTCTTTCTAACATTAGGCACAGCCTAATTTATTTGATAACAGGCTCTGTCTAGGATATCTGTCCAAGAACATATCTTTGGGAATCTCCTTTTAAGAAAGGCTTTCCTTACTCAAGAATTATTACACTTATTCAGTTTTCACTTTCAAGGCACAAAAATGGACACAAACAATTAAGGACATTAATACAACCATTTGCTTAATACCCTTACATGGCACTTTACCTTTGGCTTCTTTAAAAGGCAATGCCCTCAGAATTTCAGTACATTCTGACCCACTTATAGGAGCAAGCATTCATATTTGACAAATCCTAATCTTCTTAGTAATGCAACCCTTTGAAACAGAAACTCTGCTCATGAGAAGGTTCTGCTGCAGCAGTCACTTGGCAGCACACGAAGCAGGTACAGCCTTTCCCCAAGCCAGACCTGCTCTTTGTGCTACACAAATCACAGTGTTCTTAAAGTCTCTATACATGTGGTTCCTAAATTCATTGATTTACATTCAGTGGTTCATATCCTGAGGTTTAAATGCCTTTAATTCTGAAATCTGGTGTTAAATTCCAGGCTCTTTTGCCAGAGCTTTGCTAGAATTTCATCCAAACAACACTGGCCTGTGTTAGTTTTCCCAATTAGCTACCAAAAACTTAAAATAATGTAAGCGTGAACTAGATACCAGTATGTAGTGTAGTGACACACAGAGTTTATGTACTGAGAACTTCGACAAATTTTACAACTTATGTTTTATAACAGGCCTATCCTTTCACCCCTTAGCTATGACCAGTTATTCCCAGCTTGAATTTCCAGGGAGGGAACTCCCTAACATTGTTAATCCTACCCACACATACTTACAACAAACTGTCATGTTAGAAATTAATCTGATAACCTGAACCACAAGAAATCAGGTGGTAATTAAGAAAAATAAGAAACTGAGAAGATAAGGTTGTACAGAGGGATGAAAAGGTTGATCAGACAGGTTCACCTAGTTGGTCTACCTGTGTTAGCTCCCATCAGGAGAGTTCTAGAACGTTGTCTACACTAAGCAAACAGTAAGATTCCCTTTTATTTAGTGGAATTTCAAGTTCCACACCCTGAGAGTACTTTGTACAACTTCAGGGTTGCAGAAGGAAATGATACTGTTGAAAGAAGTGTTGGATAAAATAACTGGCTTTTTAAGGTGGTTAGATGAAGGTACTGTTTAATCAGTCATGTCCTGGACAAGGAACGGTTTTATTCATTCCCACATGGTAGTTTGTATTTAGACACATTTCTGATAATAAACTGAGGTTTAACTTTAAAATTCAAAAATGTGAAATTGCATAGCTGTTTCCTTTAGATTTGTTAAAGTAGGGATTAGTCTCTCCTTTCATGGAGTAAAGACTGAACAACACATGATTTTTACAAACATCTATCTTTTGGGTTGTAACAGGACAAAACCTGTGAGGGCAAATAGCATTCTGGAAAAAGGCTGAAGAATATGGAAAAAACCTTGTCCATTCCATAAAGGCATGAAGGAATTAGGGAAAAAGTAAAGAGGGATCCCACCTGCTAACTTCCAGTTATGATGTTGCCTCTGGCTGTTTTTTGATGGAAAGAGTGGACCAATGATTTTTGATGAGGCTATTGGTAGAAGAAACTGTCTGAATTTTCTATTTTCCTAAAGGAAAAAAGTGATAAAGGTGGGCAGGAGAGAATTTAAAAACACAGGATATCCATGAAGGTGAAAATATATTTAGCTAACATGATCCTTGGTTATTTTGAATTAAATTCTTCCTGCAATAAGAAACAATAATCATCATGTACTTTCCCATTAGCTCAGAGAGAAGGAAAGAAAATTTTACATTCATTTTCTTTTAAATAAATCTAGGAAAATTAAGTATCAGTTTTGGCCTCAAACTATTCTACTAAGTTACGTGAAGTGGCTGCAGCTGGAGACAATTTTAACCCTTTGGGTTCAGGGGAATATTTTCTAACTTTCATGTCTGTTTCACAGAAAATTATTGATTTTCTCCATCATCCATGGAAGAAATACAGGAAATACATCAGTTATGTGCCATCGTGTCTCAGTGTTTGCCTTGAGGAGGAATTTAGTCTCCAGGCCTACTGACCTCTAAGGTTGTTATGGTGTAATTAAAGCAATCCAACAGAACCCTGCACATCAGATTTTTGTCCCTTGTATAGTGACATATTTTATTGGGCTAAAAAATGGAATATTTCTATCTAATCCAACTTCGTTCTGAAACTCACTGATCTTTGGCTTTAGAACATGCAATATCACACATTTTTTCACACTCTGTGGTAAACAACATAGACTCCCCCCGATTAAGTCACTTGAAAAAATTGGACCTAGGTGTCTAAGTCATTAAAGCAGTTTTATTTTTGACTTTTTGTTATAGACCTGGTCCTTAATCCCATATCGAAGCATGTTCAAATCTGAGTTAACAATAGTACCTGACTAATGTTTACACAAAAAGGGGACAAAGGAGGAGAAAGTAGAGAAAACAATTGTTTTATTTCAAAAAAATTACTCTGCCTTTATAAAAAGCCCAGAGTGGTGCATTTCTCCTTTCCATGGGCTTGTAAAGGTTACTGCCTTTAGAGACCAAAACACTAAGAATGTGGGAGGAAAAATAAGTAATACTCGATTTTTCTGTCTTGTGATTATTTCCTTCTTTCCATGTTTTTAAACCTCAAACTAGCACTTCAGGTTCTTAAACTGAACTGGATATAGAAGGGAGACATGTTGCTAATCTTATTACAGCTTTTTGCATCCCAAACCATTTACAATTCAAACTTTATGTAATGAAAAAAAAATTTCTGAAATGCTGCCAGGTCTGCAGTAAATGCTGCAGCTGTTCAACAATACAAATACCAAAGGTATTGAAATAAAGTGGAAAACTCATATTTATTTGAAACTTTAGAAATAATTTACAGTATGTTAAAATGGGAATGCAGCATTTTGGCTAATGGGGATATTAATGGCTGGGGAGGCAGGGAATCATTAGAATCACATAGATCCTGACTTCCTCAAAGCTGCACTGTCAGGCCTTGCTTGTGAAAATTTATGGGGAATTTTAGGACTGGAAGCTAATTTTTTCTAAATTCAGATTGTTTAAAAATGTGGTGCTAATTAAGGTGAGAATAATCTTGCTTTCATCATTCATACACAAACTAATGAAACAGTTACTGTCAACCATCTCATATAGGCTTTGTGACAAATTTTGCTCTTGACAATGGAAGTCCTTTTTAGTTGTCAAATAATGGTAGAAGAGGAAAGTAAAATATTGGAATTGGGCCTTCATTACTGCAAAATGCCCCTGTGGTTAAAAAACATAAGCCTATTGCTAACCTGTGATAAATTATTCAGTTTGCTCACTTTGCACCTGTGTGCATTATTTTATCATTATCCATATACAGTTATCAAAATATAATACTTCTATGCCTACAATATGTGGCTGAAACTTTTAAAGCCATAGGCATCTTTGATTTCCTGGGAACAGACAGTTTATTTCTCATAAGGAAGAATATTTGCTGCCACCTTCTGGGTGGCACAGCTACGAGTGCAAAGCTGGTCCTGGTTTCTGACCTTGCTCCCTTAAGAAGTGGTGCCACCACCTGCTTTAGAACTGGTTTCAGGCTCATCTTTGTGTCTGAAGTGTATCTGTCCCATCTGGTGCCCTTTCAGGGCTTCATTTAGGAAATACTAGGATTGTGTATGGAAGGGGTATTTTGTGCAAGAGGTGCTTTCACTGATTGGAATTCATAGGTGGTCACTGAGGATTCCCTTTGTGGAATTCCACCTGGAGACCTGCCATCTGTTAACACTTACAGAGTGGTGTTAAAGATCACATAATGATCACACAGAGTAGCTAGGGAATGTGCTGCTGGGCTCTGGAGAAGCCAAGCGCCGTTAGCTGGACATCCAAGGCTGCTGAGTGTCCTGGTGTCAGTGCCACTCACTCCGTGTATTATTTATTCTTTTGTAGAATAGTGTAAAGGTGAACTATGGCTTCTGAATGACTTGGGTGCTAACAAAAAAAACAAAATAGTTCTGTATGAAGAGCACACTTTCAGGAGTGCACTTTAAGTAAGGAATGGTGCTAAGCACAGAAATATTTCAAAACCAAACAGCAAAGAGCTTTTTATCAGATGAGCATCCCTGTCTGAGGTCCTACAGCAAAAGTAGCAGATGATGATGTCACATAATTACAGATGTTTTGGCTACACAAATGCCCAAGGAGGCTGGATTAAGTTGATATGGGCAACATGAATTACAGGTGTCTCATTTTGCAATCTGAACAGTAGTGTTTCATTTTGTTTTCTCATAGTTATATATACATAATGTCAGGTACTTGATTCAGTAAGCTGTTCCTGGAGCAGCACCAAGACTGTCATGTTTCTCTACCAAAACACCTCTCTAAAAGTAATGCTAGCATGAGAAAAGTTTATTATTTAGTGCATCTGGAATGATCCCAGCTATGCAGAAGAGTACACTGCAGGCACAGATTTACACCACTAAAAAAACACACGTTGCTGCCTCTCATCTTGGGTAATCTTTTGCATTTTTAATACAATGCCATCATGATTTTTTTTCTCAATAGTCACACCTCAGCAGTTTTCAAATACAAATTTTTGTGAATTCTGGACATGCAATTTAGAACATTCACTGAACACCACTCTGCCAAAAAGAAAATAAATTTGTTGCCACATGATTGCCGTGGCAACACGAAATGGTTCACTGCAGATTTTAGGTCTGATTTCGTGTCATGACTCTTGAATGTCTCATACAAAATGAAATCGGGTATGAAAAATAACATGAATAAAATTAAACTAGATATATAAAATATATATGGTTTAATATGGTCAGTGCAAGAAGGCTTCAGACAAAAATTATCTGAAACCTTTTGATGGCTGATCTCAAAATGTCATTGGCTTGATTTCAAAGAGAATTGTTAGTACGTCTAGAAGAGAAGTAGGCATTCTGTGCTGCAGATCTTGACATGAGTGTATAATAAAGCCCCACACCACCTGCCAGGTGTTTTTGGACCCAAACAGCTTATTGTCACTGGTTGTTGTCACATATCTTTGTAAGCTGGCAAAATTATTTATTCCATATGAGAACAGAAAGCAAACAAATGAGACTTATTGTAGGACATGATAATGTTTACTCTGTAAATGTTCCTAAAGGAAAAAGTAATTTAAATCTCTTTCTGGTTCTTTTATATCTTGTCTTCTGCTGAGCTGGGACATGGTAAGAGTGGTTCCCCTAGAGAAGCGGGGAAAAGTTAAGCAGTTCTTTGTGTCTTTTATTTTTGCAGGAGAAATTTTAACTTCCTGTCTAAAAGCCACTCATCTCCAAAACAAAACTTTTCAGTTCAGAGGTTTATAACTGAATTAGAAATTGGAAGTATATAAAACCTTGACTGATGTAGCTGTTTTCATGATAAGGTTGTCTAGAATCCAAACTGGTGCAGTATAATACTTCCAATATGTGCTGTAATTAAATGTGCTAAAAGCAGCATAAAACACTTAAATTCCTCTTTTAATGTTAACATACTGGAAGTATTATTATTAGGTATGACTTAAAATGCACTGTTAAATATGCTTACATAGAAAACAAGACAATTGCATCTTGATAGCTATGTCATATTATATGAAATCATTCTAATAGTGTTTTCAGAAAACCGTTTACAAAAGCTCACTGCCCTTTCAAAATGAAGTTTCAGGTGGCTCCTCTACACAAACCATTCATTTCCTTGACATTTCAGCTATGTTTGACATCATCTTTAGCTTTTCATCTGGACCCAAGACAGTGAACAGTTCCATATTCCTCTAAATATCTGCCCCACAGGAGATCACATACTGGATAAACCCATACTTTAAGCAGACTAGTCTTCTGAAATGTTAATGAGAATTAAAGGCTTCCTTGATTAGTAAAAAGAGTCTTGAAGCCAAGTTGGATCCAAGTGCTATGCATGTAGAATGATGTTTAAATATGAAATTGGATTCAGAGTTGGGCTTTGAATGGAATTTCGAAAGTTCTTAACTGAGTTAAAAGCACCAGTGTCCCTGGGGCTTTTGCTTTTAATTCTTACTGGAGCTTTAAAAGCCTTTCTGTCATTGTTATAGGCTGTAGGAAATAATTCTATCTGAATCCAGATGTGATCTAAAGTCAAATTTTCAGCATAGATACTTTCTTTTCCTTTGGACAAAATAAAGAGAAGATGGGCCAATAGCTGTATTTCATACTTCTGTCACAGAAGCAGACTTTTTGGTTACTGCTGCAAACACACATGTGATTTAGGTGACTCCCTAAGGGAACTTTTGGGTTGTGCTGAAAATGACAGAAACAGCAAAACAGTTTTAAAGATGCCTTTCTGTCTGCCAGGTGAATCTGAGGCAGATAACTCAGGAAACTGAAATGTTCTGTTTCACCCCGCAGCTCTCTTCTAGCTCCTATTTACTTCTGGTTCTCTGGAGAGCTGATTTCCTTTGCATGCAAATATTTCCCAGCTTTACCTCTTGTTTATTCTGGTGATAACTTGAATAGTTAGAGTGGAGAATAGTTAGAATAGTTAGAATGGAGAGTGGCCTGCCATATAGACATATGTATGCTAGAAGCTACATTTTGGTAATCCCCAGGTTTCACCCAGGCTACTTGGAAGTACAAAACTATTATAAATCCACTGATGAAGGAAATATTCTTGTGGTGATGGGGTGAACACATACAGAAGTGTGATTATAAATTACAGCTGTAACTCACAGGAGTGAGTAAGCAAAAACATGCAAGGCAATAGGAGGCTGGTTGGATTTCTCTGTCTCTTCCTAGCAGCACAACTTACCTTTGGTAGGGTGTCTTTACTCCAAGAACTTCCTGATATCTTAAATGTCTACCTAAAATATTGTGTATAACTGCAGACTGAACTTCTAAAGAGGGGGGAAAAAGAGGGAGGAAGGAGAATGGGAAAGGGGAGAGAAAGGCAAAAAGCAAAGGGAAAGGAAGGGGGAAATGGGAAGAGGAGGGAGGAGATTTTATATTAACAGAATAGCATAGAAAATAGGTCTCTCCCGAGATATCCTGTCAGTCTGTACATGTAAGTGAAATAAAATAAAAAATAGCAGCTAAACCGAAGAAAAAATCTGCGAACAGGCAGAGAGGAAAGGGACAAGTTTAATGGTAGAAGAAAAATACAGATATTGACAGAGGAAAACAGAGAGAAGGGAGATCTCCAAAGGATTAAAATATTGCTACTTTCTGTTTCTAGGTAAATGCAGTATGAATATTTCCTGAGTTTTCAAAAATATTTCCCTCCCCCACTCCCCACCTCAAATTTCCCATCATTCTCCTATATTTTTAAGAAGGAGGTGGATCACTTGGTCATTTTCTTCTAATGAAGTCAGTATTCCCATCCAAGATTTAAAGGGGAGAGTAGAACTGGTGAGGCCCAAAATCGAAAGAAGTGATTTTTATTGACTTGCTTGGACTTTGATTTCAGCCTGTTTTCTGCATGTACACCCAAATACATTCTTCTCAGTTTTGATTGGAGTATTAGTTACCATCATGGGATCAAACTAAGGGGATTTTGTTCATACTGAGGAATGTTTTCTTCATCAAGGTAGATAGATGTACAACTGCCACCACGATATAAAAGGTCCATAATCTGGTCTGTAACTAGATGAATGATAGTTAAAAAAAAAATATATGAACAGATTCTGCTCCTTTTATTCATGGGGTATGCTTTAATATTTAGCTTCACATTTGGGATGGATTTTGATACCTTTAGTCGTATGAAACAGCACCTTGTTTCAGCCCTAGCACCACTTATGTTAACAGGACTGTCTGCTGAAAGACATGTTAAACTGTTCAAATATGTTCCTTGATTTCAGCAAGCCTCTGTATTCACTGCAGGATTATACAGTACATTCCAAGACCACAGGCTCTTAAGAATTTTCTACAGTAGCAGTATTTCAATCCTTAGTCCCCAATTCAAGTAAAAGATGAAAGTATAAGACCAAAGTAAAAAGATTTAAAGTGGGAAGAAGCACTGTTGAGCCCCAAGTGAAAATAAGAAAATGTGTACAAGAGACCAATAGAAAGACATGGTCTCTGTGGCACATACTACTCTGGGTGCAAGAATCAGTGCTCTTGACTATAGGCAGCACTTCAGTTCTAAGTCACTGAGCTTTCACAAGAAAGTGGTGCATTACTTTGCAGCTGCAAAACTCAGCTCACTTCTCTTACTGGTCAATAGTTTCGATTTACAGGCTTCTCTCTTACTTGCTGGGTTCTAGGCAAACTCTGGCTAAAAATGTGCCTGCACCTGGGATGTCAAATTTCCCCAAAATGGGAAATCTTTAACAATTTGTCCAGCTGTCTTTCCACCTCTTTTAGTCTTCAGAACACTCCAGCATCTCTTATAGCACATTCTCTGTGAAATCACAGAGGCAGTTCATGATTTTTGGATCACAGCTGATCCACATAGCTTACAAGCTAAGCCTTTGGCTGATCAATCAGATTCCTGTGGAGGGACCTTTGAGCCAGGATAGATCATGAGTGAATTCCATGGCTCTCTGTGCAGCCAAAGGTCTATGCAGTTGTATTCTGCTAGTGATCAGTCAGAGTCTAACACTGTATCCATTTTATGCTATGTTGATAATACATATTACTATTAATTAATAAGGCACTTCTTTTTTAAAAAAAACACCAAAGTCCTCAAATCCCAAGACCACTAGAACACAGTTGGGGAGAGGGACAGAAAGAAAGATCTTCTCTACTAATTTGACATACCAGGAATATCGCTTACTGTTGTTTTCTTGTCGTAGTCCTAAGGCAAAAACCTAGTGTCCTGCTCACTTCATGTAATGGCATCTCTCCATTTCAAGAGGATATATCTAGAAAGCACCCAGTACTATACATAAATGTGTTAAAATTTGTATCTCTTTTGATTCCTTAAAAAAGTTCAAATATTTTGGACCCAGATTGGAGGTGATATATCTGACGTGAGCTTAAGTGAGCTAAGGAATAGCACTGGCACTGTTTGTGTGCCAGGTGACCACTGCCAACCAGTGAAGTGCGAGCAACACGGACACTAAGTTTCAGCTCTAAGGTTTACTCTTCAATAACTGATGGCTTCCACACCTGTGCAGTGACGCCAGATTTCTTTGCTGAGAATTTGGGCCTCGGAGCAGTAAACAAAGAGGAGGTGGTGCTTTCTGGCTTAGAAAATGCAGAGTAGCCTGTAGGTGAATAGGATTCATTTCCTGGCAGAGAGGCGTTTGACTGGAACGGAGCTTGAGAGCCGTAAGCTGGGACGGAGTACACCGAAGATGGCCGGGCGCTGGTGGGAGAGCCAGCACCAGGAGGCAGGAAGGTAGGCAAATGTAGAGCTTGCTTTGAAGTGGACAGCTTGGATGTCTGCTTCATGGGAAGGCTTTCCTTGGGAGGTTGAAAAGTAAATAAAGATGGGTCGAGTCGGTAAGGTTGGTGTTTCATAATATCCAAAGCATTGAGAGCTTTCTTAGGTTTTCTCTTTGTGTTTTTGGTAACAGCAGCGGTCTTAGAGGAGGCCTTGGTAGCAGCAGGAGGGTAAGAGGGGCAGTGGATGGGATTGTAAGCCATAGGTGGAGGTGCTCGGACATTGGATGAATATTTCCAAGAAGCTGGCAAAGATGGAGTTGGAGATGAGGCTCGTGCCCTGTTTGCCTGCACAGTCTCTGAATCTACCACATACTTCTCCATCCGGGAGTGTCTCCTGGCAAACAGCTGTGCTCCTTTCCCACTCATGGCTGGTGGCATCATAAAGGGCAGCTTTGTTCCTCCAGTGCTGGGTGTGACTGGTGACTTGGGGGCGTAGTTTGGACTCGCCAGGATCGCCTGAGGCCCTTTGAAAGGACCAGCTAGGTTGAGAGTACTTGGGGGATGGGTGGGAGAGTGAGGGTACTGTGGAGATTTCGGTGGTGCAGGATAGGCTGCCTGAGGTGAGGCTGGCGCTGGGAAAGAAGGAGCCTTGTTAGAAGCCGCAGCTGAAGGTGACCAAGCTGGTGAAACTCGAGTACCAGCAGAAGGAGAGACCTTGAATGAAGGCTTTGGAGCAACAGGAGGAGGGGCCTTTTGTTTAGATGTTTGAGGCTGCATGAAATTGCAAGCTTCTGCTCCCAAACTGAGGTAGTCTTCTTCAGGTCCTGACTCAAAACCAGCTCCAGTACCTTTTTTGCCCTCTGAATTGTGGACAAGAGATAACAGGGCAGGATTAGGACTTACTTTGGGGGCATCTTTGAAATTGAACATAGGTTTTGAAGTGCTTCTTCTCTTTGCCTCTTGCAGTATCCCAGTTCTTTTGGCTGGCACAGCAATCCTTTCATCCCTGGATGCTATGCGTTCCATGGGCTCGCTGGTTGCCCACACGGAAGGGGCAGCTTTGCTGGCCACAGGAGCTGTGACAGGTCTGTAGAAAGTCTCAGCTGGTGGGCTGACAGAGCAGTAAGGAGGGGGTGCTGGTGCATCTGAAAGAGGACTAGTGACGTTTCTTACGGGTGAAAATGGTGCAGCTGCTCGGTTTTGAACCCGAGACGAGAAGGGTTTTGCCGTTATATTCAAAGATGCTGCTTTTTGGGCTCCAGAAGACTGAAAAGAGAGGTTTGTGGTTGGTGCTAAGCCAAAGCCGTTTTGTTGTACTGTTTTACTGTGATTCTGGCTCATGTCTGTGTAGCTTTTGCTCACACAGGTCTGCTGCCTTGACATTTCCTCCTCTTTTGATTGATAGACTGAGGAGCTTACTTTCTGGAAGCTCTCTGTCGTGGTGGTTTCCCTGCGTTCCTCTGCCTGCACTGTGCTTGCCTTCATCTCCTCTTGCTCCGCTGTAATCTGATCCATCCTCTGCCGTCTCTTGGCAAACATGAGGGCCCCTTTCCCTGTGCTATCTGCAAGTGTCTGCATCTCCTCTCCACTTCTTGTCTTCTTTTCAACCTCCGGTAGACTACTGTCCCAGTCAAAGGTCACAATCTTACTGTCCTTGTCAATGTCAGAGAAGAAATCTTCATCTATTTCTGACTCACTTGTTGCAAGTAAACTCACTTCAAAAGCGTTTTCTTTGACCCCCTCCTCACCTTCACCCTCCTCACCCTCGTCTTCGTCACGTTCGAGCTCCCCAGTCCCGTAGCTGACTAAAGTGTATTTCCTAGCCCTTTGGCGACGCTTCTTGAACATCAACACCCCCTTGGAATTGGGATTGGGAGCTGCTGTCAGCAGCAGTGCAATACTTTTACATTTAGATTTGGCTTCTTTGACCTGCTTCTCTGACAGGCTCTCACTTCGTCGGAGCCCTATGGGAAGAATCAAAGTGTACATTTTAATTGCATGCAGCTCAAAAAATTATGAGGAGACTAACAACTGCATTTATTTATACTGAAATTTGTCCACTCTTCCCTTTCCTCATATTAAAACATATATTTTCTGTCATATGGAGAGTTCATTATACTTAAGCTTTTCTCATACTATCAACTGCATCGTAAATTCCATACCCAGCATCCCTTAGAGTAACACCCATGCAAGTTCAAAGACTACATCACTTCCTGCAAGACTTTCTTAGTTCAACAGGAACATCACAAGTGCCTTTATTTCTAATATCCTTTATTTTTATTCACACAAGTAATCTCAGCAGCAACAGGTAGGCAATATTTTCTAATTTATCCAGTTTCTGGTCTGGTATTTATCGAGTATTTTACTATAGTTCCTGGGCTTCCAGCAGCCATTCCCAGCCAGCCAGGCCCATGACTATTTAATATCTGAGACCAAATGACACTGAGCCTTTTCAGTCTGACAGTGGTAGCAGCTTCTGCCATTTAGGTGTTTATTTTACTCCTATAAATTACAAAATATGTATAGTTGCTAAAAGTCAGTATTAGCTATTTAAAAGTAATTATACATCCAGAAAGACATACACAGAAAATACTAACATTAGCTTTCAGCCTCTTGGAAGATGTGGGAGTTTTGCCATAGTACTCAATGAAAACAGGTTTCAGTCTTTTAACAAGCATTACTTTCCTGAAATATTACCCAGATTCTGTAAGATATAACAGCTCCAGAATATTTTTTTAGAAAATGTGGCAAGAGTGAATATACAACTGACTTCTGAGGAGTATTCACCAGTATATATATCAATGATGCATATTGCTTAGAGCATAAATCACTGGTTTTCATCAAGTGGAAGAGGAATAGATGCAGCTGTGAAGCTGATGGGTACATCAGCATGACTGCTTCCTTGTTATGGGACATGGAGCCTGTGCCTCATGGGGTGATGCTGCCCAGGTGGTGTCCCTCATTCTTTCCCTTCCTCATGCTCTAACATTGCATCTCATGAATTACAGCCTCAATAGCTTCAAAAAAAATTGAATTTGTCCCATTCATTTAATTTCAAAAGGAAAAATTTTGCCTCTGACATAAGAAAATATTTAGTAAATTATTTAGTATCTTTTTCTAGCACAAGTAAAGCAAACTTATTAAAGCCATGTGATGAGCTGTCTATTCATGATCCTTTTAGCCATGTCAGTAGATGGAGTCTGATGCTTCTCCTATTAAAGACAATTGGAGTTTTGCCATTATACCAGATGACAGTAAGACTGGACCAATGGTTTTCACAAGATCTATAAAAAAGAGCATGGCACCCAAACCAGCAATTTGTAATATTTTTTTGTGAGAGAACCAAATCACAAAATCCTTGGCTCAGTCCTGTGACAATCCAATTGCTTACAATAGTCACTGCAGACATTTTCCAAGTTTATGGGCTTTGGTGTTAGACTGCTACTTGTTCAGGTAAATATAGTCTGGTTACTATTTACAGAGAAAATTTCTGCTAAAGGGATCAAGTACCTATAATAAATGATCTTCTCTAGTTCAGCCTTAAGTGCTGCATTATAATTTCTGTTTTTGCAGAAAATATACATAGTATTTCCTGCACACTGAGTATTCCCTATGCTTGGCAATTCATCCTCATATGTAGGTAGGATTTTAATAATAATAATAGTATTAAATAATAATAATGATGCAAAAAATTTTATAGATTACATCACTGGTTCCTAAGGATAATGACCTGCCACTACATTGAAGAGACTGAGATTGTAGTAGTTGAGATGGGAAAAGGACAGGATCTATGCTCTTCTTGAAAGAAGAGTTTATGATGTAAAACACAGTTCATCCTTTGAACTTTTGCCTTTTCAGACAGACACTGCAAGTAATTCTCTAAGAAAGACAGGCAGAGTCCTACAGTTGGGTCTGACTTTGGAGACAAAATGTAAAGCATGTGCACTTTTCTTTTATACTTCATTCAATATGCCCAAAATATGTGGGTTGCATACAGACACTTAGGCATAAGTAACTGCTTAATCCACTTGCCAATAAGGCACAAATGGTTATCATGCTAAAAATATGCTTCCAGAGGAATTAGCAGTGGGTTAGCAAGGAGTTCCAATGCTGCATATGAAATAGCTCATTGCTACAGTATCTCACTGCACACATTCAAGCACCTTTGACATATTGTTACTAAATCCCCAGACAGGATTCCTCACATTGTTGGGAAGGAGCAAGAGACCAATAGTAAGGTCCCAGATGAATAAAATAATAAATAAATAAATAGGTTAATTCATAAATAATATATATCTACACCCAGTTAATTAATATTGGCTCCAGTGGCAGGTTTACTTCCATATAAACTTCTTGGACACATTTTAAAGCTGACCTCTGGCCATGGAAGTCACGAGAAATAGCATGTTCACTTTACAGTCTAGAGAAGGCTGACAAAACCAAAAGGATCATGTAACAGTTGTACACATGCTCATGTCTGTCAAAATCTCTTCTGCAGGCAACATCAAGCTTTTCTGTTAGCCTTTTTTATTAACTTTTGAGAGCAATGGGATGGCTTTGATTTTAGATGATGCAAATGACTACGCAAAGCTTTTGCTATAAAAGGAGAAACCCACTGGATTAATTTAGACATGTACAAGCAACTTGCTCTTTTTGTTAATACTCTACAGATTGCCTCTGAATATGCATTAGAAGACCTGCAAAGTTCAGCCCCTTCTGGAGATGTAAGTATTTTTAGTTGGACAAAGTCAAGAGTTAATTTCAAAGTGGAAGTCTACCAAGCAAAGTTATTCAGCACAGTTGAGGCATGGGTATACTCTTGGCTCATCACCAGGAGCATTGTATTACCCTGAAAAAGCAAGAACAGAAACATCCTTTAAAAGAAAAGAGCAAAGGAAAGTTAGAAAAAGAAAAGCAAAGCAAAGTTAGAAAACTGCAGGAAAAACCCCTCTAAACATTTCTTTTTCTAATGCGTTCTGAATCCTGAAACTATACCTAAAGTTAAAAAAGATGCCATCAGGCAGAGCAAATGATTAGATGGGACATACTTACTTGCGTGCCTTGCCCTGTGCTTGAGAGGTCTGTGATCTTTTCCCGAGTGCTTGTTGTCTTCTCCCTGCTCTGTGGCTTCTGATGAGATTGCAAAGGAGAGGAGAGAAGGAGGTGCTTCTGACTGCCCTCCTTCTACTTGAGAATCAACACACCCCCTTTCAGACAGAGACCTGGGTGCTTCCTTCTCACTGTCTGAACAGTCTAGGATTACCTCCACCCTGGGGATAGATGGAGCTGCACCTTGGATCCGCTTGACCTCTTTGCTGCTAGAAAACTGGACTACTTTGTTTGACCACTGGATGTTGCCCTCTTTCACACCCAGGGGAATTGCGATTACAGGGCTGGTCCCATCTTGTACACTGGGTCCTCTTCCTGAAGGGGGGCATTTTTCTGCCCCCAGGAAAGTCACAGCAGGAGCATTGGTGCCCTTGTGTGTGTCATTGGAGAGGGACAACTGCAGCTCAACCACAGTGCCTGGCCTTCTTTCCTCTGTGTCCCCTCTGAGAGCAGACTCATCTGTCATGAGCACTTTGGAGGTGCCTATCACTTTGGGAGTAACTCTGTGGCTCTGGGTGGTCTCTTGCTTTGTTTCAGAAAAGTGTGTGTTGCTTTCTCCTGCTCCCTGGTGAGTCCCACTGTATATCTCCGTGATGCATAAATCTCGATGGGGTATCTCTTTTGCTGTGTTAATTTGCAGTGTGGTGCTCTCTCTGTAGTCCTCATTTTTTATGTTCTCAGGCTTTTCATTTTCTCTTTCAGCACTCAAGGTTTCATTTATTCCACTGGAGGATCTGCACATACATAAACAAGTAATTCAAGACATTAAGCTGCTGTAAGCACAGCCATTGTAAGCACAGTTACAAAAGCAATTATATAACCTGTGGTACCTGCTAGCAGGTCCATATAAATAGAAGAATTTTCCCTGAATGTGGAGGTCTTAAACTCAAGCATCTTTGTATCTTTCAAAATTCTTCAGCCCAACAGTTCAGTTAGAGGGAAATTACATGACAGTGCTAGAACTGTGATCCTACTCCCATCCTTGTGCAGTGTGGAAGTATATCATTCCTAACATCAGTATTCTTTCACAGACACACTTCAGCTATAAGGTTTCCAGACAAATGCTGCTATGACTTCTGGGACAATACTTCTTCATATTTCAAACATCCATGAGAATATTAGCTTTGCATGACACCAGGAGAGTGGTTAATTTTTGGCTCTGTGGCCACTACTGCAACTGTGTGAGGCACCATCCTCACATAGAGCTGCTATCCCAAATAGTTCACTCTCTAAGGAATACATAACTGCTGGGTAAGGATCAGAGGGACGGGAATGCATACTTAAAATACACGTTAAAAGAATTCCTGTGAAGATCATCATCCTTATAAATCATGGATTAATTAAAATATTCTGGGCCTATTCCAGTGATCCAGCATGAAAGGGTAGTGAACCTATACAATATTTCCCAGTTATTAAAGAATATGTATTTCTAACTAGAAGATGTTATTTTTACTTCCTGAAGCCTCCTATATAACTCAGTGTATCTCCTTTTTCTAAAGTATTAATTGCCCTGGCCCACTTAGGTTTTTACTGGTGTTAGGATACTTGGTATAATCTTTAGCTCCTTCTTTCAGTACTCTGGGCCATAGTGGCTGCTATTAATTTGAGAAGGAACCTTCTCTGTACAGCAAGACTGTAGCATGTTATAAAGACTTTTTACTGACTAGAAAGTAGCAAGGCACTTTTTCAAATGAGGGAAGCAGTAGGTACCCTCAGTAAAGTATTAATGGCAAGTATTATGGTGATTTTTGAATTTGCAAGCGGTCCTGGGTATTATGAAACTTTGGAACCCCCTAGAAAAAAAGGCTGGAAGAAGCAACAGAAGAAATAAAACTGTCAATGCACTGAAGAAACTTCAGCATCCCTTGCTTTTAAAACATGCAGCACAATGCGGCAGTCTGTGTCTGCCTCAAATAGCACAAAATGTGTAACATCCATTTGCCCACATATGGAGCTCCATAAAGGTCAGACAGATTTTAATTTAGGGAGCTCCTTATGAGTGCTGCTGGATCTCATTGTATTGTGCTATTTGGATGATCAATTGTGCTGCTCTCAAGCACAGATAAATTACAGAAATCTATAAACATTTCCTTGTAAGATAAGGACTGGAGGCTGGGCCAGTTAAATGTTAGCCTTTATTGGTAACTGAGTGATTGTGTGTGTGTATGAGAGGGAAAGATTTCCACCTTAAAAGGCTCTTGCTACGTATGGATATACTTCTACTCTATATAGACATAAACATGTATCCTCTGTCAAAAGGCAGAATACTGGGTCTGACCACTTTTTTGTCATTTAAGATTCTGTTTTCTCAAGTTATTATTTTTGTTTCAGACCTTTCCAGCTCACTGCAGGAACAACAGCCCTGGTGTAATTCCAGGAAGGAAGCAGAACTCATGGAGTCAGCACGGCAGGGTTTGTCTCAGACTCGTGTTTTACTCCCTACATGGTGCGTTTCATGCCGGTATGCACAGAGCACAAACTCCCTTCTTCTTCCCCCTAGAAATGTTCTCTCTAGACTCAGCAGTGGCCCAGGAGTTGCTCGCACCGATGTGAAAAGCGCAGGCTGGCATTGCAGTGTCTGTCCCCAGTATCCGTGTTTTCTGGATACATCTGTTCAGCATTTGTCAGGAAGGTCAGGAGATGCTCCCCCACATGGCAGCTGGAGAGTGCCCACCCTGCAGGGTGTAGCTTCCCCCTGATCCTGCAAACCCAACATGGCCTGGGCAGTCACTGACTGTGCTTTGCGGAGGATTGGGAAAACTTCTTGTAGAGATCCAAGGCCAAGTAGCATTTTAAAAACTGCTTTAAAAGCCTAGTTTTTCTCCCAGAAAGATTAGTAGGAGCAGGATTAGGCTAGCAATTAATGGCAGTGGAAATCTCATTCTTAATGTACATATTTCAGGGACAGAATCTTCCCAATGGAAAATAAAGAACACCATTGGAATACCACTTTAATTATTCTTTCCTCATGATTCCCAGCTTTTTCTTGAGTGGCTGCTAACAAGTGGCTACTCAGAAAAGGAAGGATTTGCTTCTCATTGCCCAGAGGATGCTAGGACACTTCCTGAAAAACCCTCCTGGTGGTAGTGCTCACAGGGATAGTGCCGACAAATGAAGTGGAAGGGGAAGAGAAATGTTTCAGTCTATTCTTCCATACCCAGAACGATACTGACAGCAAGGGTTGGGATTTGGGAGATGAGCTGATGAGACAAAATTCAAAGGTTCTCACAGTGAATTCCTTCAGAACATTTTGTCACTTTCAGAGTGTTGAGCAATTGCAATTTTCTTAATATTTCTAGCAGATATGGTTTCATTCCATGAAACACTGAATTATGTGATCTAAGCAGTGGTTTAGTTCTGATTTTCAGGACTTGCCTTGTTGTCCTCCATACATTCAAGCAGGGGCAATGGAGAGTCCCCTTCAGCTAGAGTGTCCTGTGGCTTTCAGACAACTGAAATATCAGTTGTAGAACAGCAACAGGCAGGAGCCAAAGCATGTGGAGCTATTTCTATGGCTGCAAAGACAACTGGTCAGCCACAAATACCATTTTTACAAGTGCAGTTCCAGTAGTCATGTTATGAATTACATAAGAATGCAGCTATCACATGAGGAACACTCAAATGGTCCAAACAAGGAGTGTGGAATTCTCAAGTCTTTTTTTCCTTCCCTTCTTATCCCCACTGAAGGCAATTCAAAGTTCATCTTGTCTGAATTCACAGAGTCTGGGGGGAATGTGCTTACAGGAGTTGGACAGGCATTGGAATAGACTGATGTGCAGTCAGCAGATTTACAAATTTGCATGAAGCTTCTCTAAGAAACTCAAGCATTTTCAAAGAAAACTGAAATTCACTCTCACTATTCTATAAATGCAGAAGCCAAGACCCAGAGATTGTGACTTGCCCCACTTCATCTAGTGAGGTGATAACAGCCTACAGAAATAGAATTCATGACTTCCAGACCCTCTCCCCCTCCTGACTTCTAATGCATTTTGCCACCCAAGACCATTTGCCATGTCATCATCAAGGCATATCTATGTAACACAGTTTCTCCATCTATACAGCCTTTGGTTTTTGTAAGCCTCACTTCCCTATCTATGGGGAATAACAACACTTCACTGCTTCAAAAGGGTGGAGGGAATAACTGAGCTCAAGGCTCTGCAGTATGCACATACAGTAGGGGCAACTTATATTTGGAGACTGCACTTTAAATTCTGTGCTTGAACACTGCTGTTAGAGTTATATACATTAATTCCTTCAGCTCAAATACTCTGTCTATTCTCCTTTTTCTATACAAACAAGCAGAGTCACAGACATTGAAAACAGGACTATCAGGAGCTCACGATGCAAGTCTCACAAAATGAGTGCATTCAAAGCCAGTGTTTTCCAGGTGATTCCATGAATTCCACCAAAGTATTCTGAGCATTCCTGTACCTCTTGATAAGCATCTGCAGGACGTCAGTCAGGCTTTCCATCAGAACAATGACTTCAGCATAGGTTAGGTCTCCACAAGGCTGGCCATTGATAGACACCACCTCATCCCCCTCACACAGTCCAGCCTTAGCTGCTTTGCTTTTGCTGCGAACCTACAGTGAGGCAAAAACAAATTCCAAATTGCACAATTAGTGTTCATTTGAAAACAACAGCAACTGTGTCCTCAGCATACTTTTGTCTGTACAGAAGGAAAAAGATCAGTAATATTGATAATAAACATATTCCTGGTAACACAAATTAATAATTGGTCCTAGTAGAGGTTAATAATGTTCTTGCCAGCAATAACAAATACAAAACTTTCTGCTTTACTGAACTTTTGAGATGGATGTCAAGAAGGCTGAATTTATTATTTTAAAGCTGGGAGACATGGACGTTTGGGACAATATTCAATTGATCACTGTTTAGAAGAAATGCCAAAAATCCCCTTAGTTTCTAGGAAAATAAAAGACTACTAGAGCAAAAATCTACACCAAGGTTTTAAAAGAAGAGTGTATAAAGTCAGGCCTCTCTGGTCAGAATGTCAAGACCTACATGCTGTTACAGCTGTTGGTGCAAAGATTCCTGGTATACTGGACACTTTTTCCTCAGATGCCCAGCTGTAGTTTCACTTTTCAAACTATAAACATCTGAATCCCCAGAGATCCTAAATCCATGTTTAGTCATCTGAGGAAGTGCTCTGATTTATTAAAGTTAAGGCATGCCTGTTATGCTTTAACCTTCCCTGTTAAGTTCTCATTCAAGAGTCTTACATAGCTCACGTTTTGCTGTTTCACTCCTTTTTCCACTGGCAGCAAGTTATAATTTACCATAGTCTTTGTATAAAAAAACCTAGACAGCTTTAACACTGCTCAAAGTATGCTGTACAGTTGACTGCTATTTTTGAAGTACATATTTGGCAAAGAGTGTGTTATATTAACCAGGATGCTTGCAGGAGTCTATTTTAGAGTGACACACACACAAAAAAGGGCTGTCCTTGGGTTCTTTGATCAAAATCTTCTCACTGTTGGTGTGAATACTTTGGCCTTATACAATATTCAGTTGGTGATTCAACGGGTTATCCCTAATAGTTCTCACAGCATTTTCTTGAAAATTTTTAAAGAAATGGTGTAAAGAAGTAGAAGTTCTATCACACTCGCATCAGCAGAAGTAATTCCCCCTGACTCTAAGGAAGTTACTTCTGATATACAGCAGATTTGAGGGTGCAGCTGACACACAGACTCATGGAATTATCCCAAATATGCTATTAAGCCACTGCATTGATACCTAAGATGCATTTCTGGAAGCAATTCTGAAAAGTTTCCTGGAGTCAGGGTGATATGTGACATAAAGAGTGAGAATGCACATGTTTCTGTGGCAGGGCCACCATATATATCTTTGCTGCTTCAATTTCCACATACCCATGTGTCACATTATGGCTTTTGGAGCAGGGAAGGAACAGCAGCCTGGTGCATACAGAAGTCAGTTCCTACCTTGCAGAGTTAACATTTACAAATACGGAGTGGTATGCTGCTCTGTTTATCTCCCCTTGGACAAGAGCATAAACTTCCTTGTGCTTTGGGAAGAAGTGACAGTTCAGACAGTGTTTAAAATGGTTTGCTTCCTATATGAGCTAAGATTTGCATTGAGGTTTAGTTATTGTTTGGTTTGGGTTTTTTAAATAGGAGGGTGTGCTATTAAAATTTCAAGATATCCTAGGCCTGAACGCAAAAATATTTAATACAGATGCCATGAAGAATTTCGGGTGACATGTAAATATCCATTATAGCAACGTGTGAACTCAGAAATAGCATAATGTGTTACCAAATTGTGAGAAGAAAACTTGTTTCTGTTTCTTTATCAAGTGCTTGAAAATTTGGGGTCAGTTCTGCATAGATTACCATTAAAGCTGTTTCAGGAGAGAAACTCTTTCCTGTTTTATAGTTTCAGTGATTTATGTCAAAAAGCCAAAGTACAAATTACAATGTTAATAGCTCTACATGAATTTATAGGCAGCTCAACTAGTTACATGATTTTTTAGACTCCTTGTTAGTGTTCAAAAACAATAGACAAGGGCATTGAATTTCCTTTTAAAGTTCTTGAAAGAGCCTCTTAGTCCATTTTGTATTACCCTTTTTTTGTGTGTGTGTGTGTTTGTGTTGGGGGAATAAAAGGGAGGGGATATCAGTGATCAAAAAATTGGAAGGGGCAGATTGTGTGGTAAATTGTAGCAGGATGCTGCTAAGGTAGAATCATTTTGTGTTATTTTTGCCTCAGCATGCCATCAACTTACCCAACACTTTGTAGACTGCCTTGCCAGACAAGCTGTAATTGTTCCTGGTTTTGTTTATTTGTCTTCACTGGAAATCCACAAAAATGAGCAAATAATTTACACATGTAAACCAAAACTTTATAGATTTGTAGGGGAGAGGAGGGGAGGAAATTGGGGAGAACATCTCCAGGATCTTCCTGATAAAATCTGTGTTCAATGGACTGTTTTCTCGCAAAGTTTTGGCAGAAAGCTTTTGAGGAGCCTAATGGGAAAAAAAATAAAGCTGCCTTTGTTAGCAGAAATACAATTTCATCACACAGGGGACAGTAAGAAACCTTCATCCAGTTCTTGGGAACTGAATGTAAGGCATATTTGGCTGTAAAGCAGAAGAGATTATCCCAGAACTAGTGATTGCTATTGCCTGATACTGCAGCCCTGGCTTCCTCAGGGACTTGTTTTTGATATTTGCTTTGAGTTGGAGTTTTCTTCGGGAAGAAAATATGGGTTTTCCCATATGGGATCTCAGTACTAGATAAATATGCTTGTAAATATTTTTTTAGTTTTTGCGTGGAGGAGCTCCACCCCACTTTCCCCTGGTGCTGCATGTATTGCTTTCCTGCTGTCCCTCAGTCAGGACTCTTCATTATTCAATTCACATGAAGTGCAGAATTTGTTTTTGTTCCAGATAGCTCCTGTATCCAGAATTTCCTGCTATCAAGAGTGCCCTTTGCTGACTAAAATGTCAAGTGTTGAGCAATTGCTCATACCCACAGAAATGTTATTCTTAAAGGAAAGTCCCTTTGTAGAGAATTTATCCTGTATGCTCAGATACCAGAACACCCCAAAGGATCCACGACCTCTTGGCACCAGTTCACAAGCACTGGGGGCTGTCTAGAGGCTCTTCAGTCTGTAAAGATTTGGGATGAAACTGTGAGTGAGCAAGGACTGGGTGCTGTGCTGCCCTTGTGAGAGATCACATCCCAGAGGCACAGGTATGTGGGGGAGAAGTGTAGGACAGTAACTTGCTGTGAGTTGGTGGTATCTGTGGATTGCTGCCAGGGTTGGAGTAGCCATAGATGCCTGCAGCTCATGGAAATTCCAGTCAGCTTCTGAATCAGTCAAAGAAGAATTAACTGAGGGATACACAGTGGCTATGCTCATGCTTGTCTGGGGCAAAGGAGGGTTTTTTAGAGAAAGCTAATGGGAGTGCCCAGCCCTCATGCTGTGTATGTTTTAGTGCTTCTAATTTAAATTAGATCTAGTTTCCTTCTGTCACCATGAGACTCCTCACTGGGTAATTAGATCTGCTCCTTTGATTTAATCTGAGAGCAGTTTTGTTTGTACAGACCCCAAACTTCCATGCTATGAAACAACATATGGTAACTCAGGTCATCAGAGAAATTTACTTAAAAGAAAATGTAATCTTGATGAAGATGAAAAGCTGCAATAGGTGCACCTGTCACTTGTTGTGGCTGCAAGTGGATGCACAGACAGCAACTGGGGCTCAGCTTACCAGCTGCTGATTTGGGTGTGTGTCTATGCCCTATAATAAACAGATCAGAGAGTTGAGGTTTGTTGAACCTGGTCAATGTTGAACAAGGTCAATGAGTTGAAGTTTAGAACAAGGGAGAGGGAGACTGCTGTCCTGGTTCAACTGCACAACAAAGAATTGTTGGGGTATTTCATCATCTTCCTTTTACCAGTGACTTTTGGGAAGGATGATGTACATCTTAATTTTATTC
>VYZS01031408.1:2866-13074 GCA_013400695.1 Neodrepanis coruscans | reverse complement strand
ATTTTCTAACCCACAACAAATTCTTGTTTATTTTGTTTAAAATTCTTTTTCACTTAGTTTCTGTTGTCTTTTATAGGTTTTTTGTTTGTATTTTGTCTTTTTCCTTTTTTTTCCAAACTCTCTAGGAGCCAGAATCCTGTCCAGAGAGCATCTATCAAATGCAAAACCAGTAACCTTGTAATCCTGTCATTTTGCTTTTCAGACTACATGGCACATGCAGGTGTCCGATTTCTTCATAGGTTTCAGAGGAAGTATTTTTTCATGACTTTGCAGTGTAATTGCTTAATTGTTTTTCAAGGAGACAGATACTTTTCACACAGTAAGACTCTTACTGGAAATGTTTAACAGCAGGAGTTAGAATGTTAGGGGATACATGACCACATATTAAGTAAATGCTTCAAACTCAAGCCCATAGCTTGAACCATCCATTGCAAAGATCTCTTTCTGACTCAGCCCAGTTTGCATAGGATAGAAACATCTTTCAGAAGGAAAATAATCCATAGTTCTTTCCTCCAGCCTTCAACAAAAAGTTCACTTTGTGCTGTTGATAGAAGCACCTAAGCTGATTTATTCTTGATTGCAAAACTGACTGCTTTTTATTTTCACTACTGCTGTTAAAATGACCAGCAGTGATGCACTTTTTGAAATCCTAGTGGCACTGAGACCTTAGCTTTCTGGAATATATTTTTCTTTTTATCTGCCAGTGTCTTTCATTTTCCTGTCTCTTCTCTCTCTCTCCCATAGAGCTTCTTTTATTTATTTATAGACCCCTGGGATTAATAAGTAGTTTGATAGCTATAAGGTAATTGCTCTCTGTGCTTAGGATAACTGTAAGAGAAGCTTTTTTTGTGAAAGATGAAGTAATGCAAGACAAGTTTAGAAGAATATATCTTCTGAACTAAAAATTACCATCTTCTAGAGTGTCTGTTAAGGTGAGATAGAATTTGATGTTCTATGATATGAATTATACATTAGGGTATGGAACACATTGAAGTATTTCAAATTTCACCTCTTTAAATCAAAATTTGTTATAAATATGTCCTTACTGAATGAGAAGTTGATACAGAAATGAGGGAGCCCAGTTCTTTGAGTCCATTATGCAGGAAATCAGAACTAAGCACCATAGTGATCCCAGCTAGCTTTGAAAATGTATGAGGATGTGGATGTTCCTGTCCAGGAACACTCTGATAGTCGTGCGTCATATTTGAGTCTCCATTCTTGCAAATTTACAGGACATGACTAGACAAGCTGCTGCATAACCTGCTCTTAGACCTGCTTCAGCAGGGAATCAGATTAGATGACTCCTGGATCTTCATTAATTACATAGACATAGATGAAGGAATTAAGTACACTCTCAGCAAATCGTCAGATGACACTAAACTGAGTGTTGCAGTTGACACACCTGAAGGACTGGATGCCATCTAAAGGGACCTGGTCAAGCTTGAGAAGTGGGTCCATGGGAATCTAATTGAGTTTAACAAAACCAAGTGCCAAATACTGCACCTGTGGGCAACCTGCTATATCAATCCAGGCTGGGGGATGAAGAGATCAAGAGCAGCCCTGTTGAGAAAGACTTGTGGGAGCTGGTGGATTAGAGGCTGGACATGACCTGGCAACATGTACTGGGAGCCTGTAATCCACCATGTCCTGGGCTTCATCCAAAGGAATGTGAGCAGCAGGTGAGATGGGAATTCTGTCCCTCTGCTCTGGTGAGACCCCACCTGGAGTACTGCATCCAGGTCTGGAATCCCCAGCACAGGAGGAACATGGAGCTGTTGGAATGAGTCCAGTGCAGGTCACCAAGTTGATTAGAGGGATGGAACACCTCTGCTATGAGAAAAGACTGGGAGAATTGGGTTTGTTCAACCTGGAAAAGAGAAGGCTTTGGTGTGACCTAATTGCAGCCCTCTAGTACCTGGAGGGAGTCTACAAGTGTAGAGGGGGACTTTTTGCAAAGTCATGTAGTGAGAGGACAAGGGGAATAGCTTCAAACTGAAAGAGAGTAGGTTTAGATTAGATATTAGAAAAATTCTTTACTGTGAAGGTCTTGAGGTACTGGAAAGAGTTTTCCAGAGAAGTTGTGGATGCCCTATCCCTGGAAATGTTCAAGGCCAGGTTGGATGAAGCTCTGAGCAACCTGATCTAGTGGAAGGTGTCCCTGCCTATGGGGAACTTGATGACCTTTAAGGTCCCCTTCCAACCCAGGCCATTCTATGATTCTGTGACTTCAACATCTCTTCCAAGCTTATTTATTCTGAGATTCCATGATAAGAAACCTAGATTTCTAGAAACAACATGTTGCCAAATAATAGGAATTTTGGTACTTCTTATTTTGAAGGTGATGAGTGCCTTAAGTTTGAGGTAGAAAATCACCATAATAACCTCAATTTATGCACACTGAAACTCTTCAGATCCTTTAAGAAGCTTTTCTCCTCAGCCTTTTCAAGGCCTCTTTAGGTTAATAGGAGCCACTTTTTATGGAAATTCAAGTGCAAGGCATAATTTTTTTATATAGATTTGTCTCTGACACAAACACAGACATATATACCTGCATTTATTAAAATAATAAAATGAAAAAAAACCCACAAAATACTGTATTTTATACTTTGTTTTCCCTTTAGAGAAAGAGAAAATGAGCCAGCTCTGACAGACACTATTTTTAACTTTTAATAGACTACTCAGGGCACTTTGATAACCTGGTCTTAAGTATAAAAACTACACCTCTAAGAGAATACTAACTATTTTCAATGGTGCTTTATTTGTTTTTTTAAAGCAAAAGAATTTAAATATCTTATAGCTTTCAGACTACCAGTGCTCTATTTTAGAATCCTATGTAGTAACAATCTGAAGATCAGTAAAATGCAAAAAACATTTTCTGAAATTCTTGTGCCATCATCTTTGATTTAGAGGGAACACCCTCTCTCTGGGGTAGAAAAATAATTTAGTCTAGGACACTAAGCAATTTCGGCTGCTCTTGAACAAATATCTCAAGTAAAAGTTTTATATATTTCATGCTGGTTTTATTCCTATATACTGAAGGAAATTCAAAATTTAAATTATTCAGATTAGTCAGATTCAAGAAGCACTTTGTAAAACTGACATCCTGTTTCCTTCAGTTGAGGTTAGATTAAGTTTTGGACATGGGGAAGCATTAGGGTAGAGCTGGGTCTTTACCGGGGCCTCCTGAAAGACACTGTAAACATTAAAGGATCCCTGCCCCTACCCTCCCCTTCCCAGATAAGGAAATACCACCGCTGATGGAAAAATGTGGTCCTCAATTCGTGCCGCTGTCGCTGGAGTTGCCGATCGGATCACGCGGCTGCAAAACTCGGCACTGAGGTGAGCAGAGATGTTCTCCGTAGCAGCTCCAATCCTGGAAGAGAGCGATGGCGGCCGTGATGGCCCTTTTATAGGGGACCAGTCTTCACGCAGGTGCGGGCGGCCCCCGGGCGACTGTTGCCCCCTCAGATTGGATGGTCAGCGCCCGGGAACCGCCCCTAGTGAGAGGCTCCACATGCATGCGCAGAGCGCTGAGCCCGGACTGGGGGTGCGGGTCCCCTGTGGCCCCTCCCGGCGTCCCGGGGGGTCCCGGCACTGCCCCCAAGCCACCCCGACCCGTGCCAACCCCGGCCGCACGCCGCGGTGGTTCCCCCATTGCAGGAGGGCTACCACCAGCTACACTCTATTCCATGTGCACAGGAGACCCACCACGCACGCGCGGAGTGCCGAGCTGTGCCCGGGCCGCGGGCTGGTGGCGCCTGGCAGCGTCAGCAGCCCCCAGCACCCAAGGCCACGGAGCCACGCCTGCAAAACGGCTGGGGGAGGCACCGCACACCCACAGGCAAGCTGTGCAGGGCTGCGGTGGCTGCCCCCCGCTGGCCTGGGAGGGGCCACACCCACACCAGCGCCGTGGGTGGGGGCAGGGGGTGTAGCTGTGCCGGGGACTGGCCCTGTCCCCTCCCTTCCCCGCCCCTCCCCGCCGCCATTGCCACGGCAACCTACCTCAAACACACAGGAAAAAGAAACAGTTTAACACAGCCCAAATCCCCTCCTGCCTCCCAAAAACCTTCAAAAAAGCCCTAAAAGAGCTCTTTCCCCATCCCTAAAAACAGAGGGGAGAGGCAGTGGTGGGGGGAAGGGAAAAGAAACGGGTTAGATCCCATAACCTCTGTTGTCAACCCACAACATGTATATAAAATGTAAATTGATCAGATACAAAATTAATATATTTGCAGTGAGTAGGCACAGCAGAAAACTGAGCTACAGCTATCATCCGATATTTTGTTGTTATTCAGTTCTTGAGTCAATCATGCCGGAATGCAGAGCCAGCTTGGGTCCATGTTTTTATACTTCAGATTTCAGTGTTACATTAATGTGGTTAAAACCATCTTTAATCCACAAACAGATTACCTACATTCATGCATAAACCCTGTATGAGCCCTACAGGCTCCATACAGACCTAATGTAAACTTCCCTGCATCAGATTTTCTGGATCAGGAACACAGAAAATACATGGAGAGGCAAGTCCAACAGCTAGGATCAATTTGGACTCAATGTCAACTGTTGTAAACCCACAGTGAGTCTACTTGCAGTCACAGTCATTTCCTCCTGCTTCACTTCCAAAATGGTGATATTAGATCAGTGTAGGAAACATGGAAGCACTGAGAGGCAGCACAGCTGTTAAACTCCAGATCAGACTTCACTGCATTTTCTCTGCACTCCCTGAACAGCATATGAACACTCAATAACTTGAGCACAGCACCGACCCCACAGTGGCAGAGTCTGTTTGAATTGTGTTGTGCCTGGCTCTCCAGAGAAGCACTGTGTTGTGAGGAATGCAGAGCTTTGCTGTATCACATCCATCTTGCATTCTCTCTTAAGCTATCTGTATTACCTTTGCACCATTCCGCTTCTCTGCTGTCCCTCTCCAGTCCCCCATTTTCTGGGGACTCAAGCCTTCTGTTACCCTGAGCAACAGAGAACTGAGTGTTTATACTAATGCAGTAACACAGCATAATGATATAATACCTACATTTTTGCCATCTATTAATTTTAAAGGATTGTCTTTAATTTTACCAGATTTTTAATTTTGCATCTTAATCAAAAACAGTCTTTATGCTTCAAATCAATATTTCACTTATGTACTGCTTTAAAATTGCTGAACAGAAGATATATTATTGCTTGTAATACTTTTTTAATGAAGGGCCTATTCTGTCATTTTTCTGAGCTTTTACTTACCTTCAGATTACTTAACTTCTTAGTGGTGTTCAGAATGAGAATTGCCTTGATGAACATATAAAATATGCAAGCTTTACTTTCCCTTATGCTTTCTGTTGTTTTGTTAAGGGGTTTATAAATATTCTGCCCTCATGTTGGAGCGAGTGTAGCAGTTCACTGTAATGGAGTTTCAGAAAAATGAAAGGTAGTTAGAGACCTTACACATAAGTAAAGGTACTTTTAGACTTGTTACTCCCTAGCACCTTGGGAAACCTGTGAGATAATACAGTAGCAGTAGTCCGAAGTCCAAAGCAGTCCAAAGTACAAAGTCCAAACAATAGTCCAAAGCAGCAAACTATCAGCACAGACCACTCTGAAGGTCTATGCAGTGAGACCTTGCCCTAGGGTTTCACCAGGGAACTAAAAACAAGGTCAGCAGGAACTTGGGCTAGAAATATTATTTCTGCAGCAAAAAACCATGATGGATGTGGGCATATAGATTTGTCAAAGCCAGAGAAGGATGCCATGACATAATTGACAAGTGATATTTTGGGAAGATGAGAGAAACATTTATTTAAGTGTGTAAGTGGGAAAGGCCATTCCTACAGATAATGACATGAAGAGTATCCTACCTATGAAGACATAGAAGGAAATTCATTATTTCTATCAATGAAGGCCAGATGCTCAAGGTTTTAGAAATATAGAGAAGGATTTTATGGAAGGGACTTCTGTGAGACACAGTCTTAAATTTTTGTTTTAGGAATGCACAGCTTGAATTGATGTCCAGGTGTTCATAGAAAGATAACTGAAAAATAGTATGAGTTTAATTTAGGTAAAAGTAATGCTACTTCTAAAATGACAAATAGAATGCGGAAGGGCATGAGTGTGAGTTTCAAGCTGGCTGTACCACGTGTACTTTACAGAGATTAAGTGTTATCTATGTTTGATTTTTCACTGGTGTGAGTGACATCTAGTTCATTTTTGATCTACTTGGAAGCCAGGTGGAATTTGCAAGACATCTAATAAAAAATGGATTCATCAGTACTTTTTGTATAAGCTAAGTATTTACACTGACTAAAAATCATCCCCTCCTTAATGTTATGAAGACTAGGCAGGACCATTGAAAGAAAACCATCTCCATGAAGAGTTTTTGTTTTCTGAAAACAAATTCAGAATAAGGTTAATGGAAAAACACATGAGATAGTTTGTTTTTAAACCTTGTGGTTTTCACTTTGCAACCATCTTTATTCAAAGCTGTTGGGGAATGGTTTAGACAATGACCTGTGGGTCGGGACTTGGTAGTGCTTTGAAGGAAGAACAGAGCAATATGTAAGTAGTAATCTGACTTTCAAGGTTAATTTTTCTGTGTTCATGTAGCTACACAGTCCTGATCAGAATGGGAAAAATGCCAGATACTGAACGTTTATTCATCCTATCAGATGAAATACAGAAGACCACTGGTTGATTTTTTTTTTATTTTGGAGATGATATTAATGTAAGTGTTAGAGAAGAGTTGCTTGTCTATTTTCAGCAAAGCTAATTTTCCAGATCTGAGATCTCTTGACTTCAGCTGTTGGAAGGGCATATCAGATAACAACAAAAAGCACAAGAATTCAGTGCTCTATAAGAAATCAGTATTAATTTGGTTTCATTTAACTGTGTTTGTTAAGCTGAGGCTAATAGACCAGTACCACACTTTAAATCTTGTTCATCTACATTNGGCAAGAATGGCAAGATTATTTTGTTCCTTTTGTTGCTTGGTTATCCAAATTCATTCTCAACTTCTAACCAAGTATGATATACTACTGTAGCAAAGCAATTAACAGTCTCAGCTGCTTCATTGGTGTTTCTGTGTTTTTTACATTGAAACAGGTTTTCAGTATAGTTCCTTAGAAACAACTGGATTTTTTTTCTTTGTGTATACTCATATGACTCTTCAGAAGGTAAATGAAGGGCTAGGGCTATGAACTGCTTTAATAGCCTCCATTTGCTCTTCAGGGTTTTGTTTAAATCAGTGGGCAGAACCAGTACACAGTAATTATGGGAAGGTTGGCTCACTAAGGGAAGTAGTGTTAAGACCATGCTGAAGAGACAATACAAACCGTCAAAAGTTAATATGTCAATTGTACAGGAATAGTGCTGAAGAGATGGAACTAAACTAGAAAATAGGATACACTCAAATATAGTGAAAACTTGAACCAGTAATAATGCCAATCATTAAAAGCTGCTGTTTAGAAATTAACAACGTCACACCGGATAACTGCATGAGATTGAGAACAAAGAGTCTTTTACTTTTCCCAGGGGAAAGGGTAGACCTGAAGCAGAAATTCATCATGTGAGGGGAATAAATGAAAGAGACCATCAGCTTTAAGATGTTTTTAAAATTTTTAAAGGCTTCTCAGAGCATGTAGCCAACTTCCAGAGTCCTCAACCTTCCAGCCTTTTAGTGTAGGCCAGGGGTTGCCTATTTTGCATTAATTAATTTTATTGACCTACAGAAAAGGCAGAGAAAGAAAGAGACCAAGACTGAGATCTTCGAAAGGACCCAACTTCTATCAGGAAAGTTTTTGGCAACTTGTTATTTTTGTTTATCTGTGGCCCAGAGGTCAGCTCATAGCTGCTAAAGTGGTCTGGGCTGGAATGAGGGATTCAATCTACATCTCTCATCTCAAGGCTGGTACCATAACCATCTCTTTTTGAGTTTTTGTTGTGTTGATCATAAATTCTTCATATAAAATTATTTTCAAGTGGTGTAATTGGTGTGCTATACTTGTAGCCATTTGGTTTTGCATTTGTTTTCCAGATGAATTTCACTAGCATATATAGTAAGAATTTTTGCCTAAAGAACTAATGCAAGGTTATGACCAGACATGAATGGAGAAAAAAATTCCAAATGGAGGTAATTGGTATCAAAACAGACTCTGATTTTTTCATCTTCCTTAGAGTTTCTACCTCAAATTAATTATTATTTTCTTACAAGACAATGTAATATTATTCATGACAAAACAGGTGGAACTACACGGCTTTTCAATAAAAAATTGTATTATGAGGACAGCTGTTTCATGGGTTTAGAGGAATAAAGGATAAACTTGCCACAACTTTGTCTCTACAAAACACATTGTTAAAATGTGAATACCTGAGCACCTGAATCCACTTTAAATTCAGGATGGACCTCTTTACAAGAACAATATCTTAATATTTAAAGTATCCTAGAGTGACTTTATTGAAGTGTTATCATTATGGACAATAATAAAATTATGAAACTTTTTACATTTGAAGCACTAGCTTGTTGTATGCAATAGTTATTAAAATATCCTTTAGAGTATATGGGAATTGTAAAGGTAAGTGGCATAATACACCTAATAGCTATTTAGTTGCAATTTTTAAGAGGAGATGTAACCATCTGAAAAGGAATGGTAGGATTCTAGTTTCCTTTGTTCATAAAGTTTGTTTCCTAGAGCAACACAATGGAATTACTACAGTTCTATCAGTGCTGTACTACATTCCAATTAGTCTGTCTTCAATGAGGAGAGAACATATTGAGGCAGTGTGAGGAGACTAATTGTTGCAGCAGACACTATTAACTTCTGAAACTTTTATTTAATATTTTTATCTTCATTCTTCAGCCCAAAATCTGTATAACAATCTCTGGTATACAATGTTTCAAGCAGGTATCTGAACTTCAAGCTTTCGTGTAAACATTTTAGTACAGAGTCAAAATCAAGTGCAATTAAACCAAATGCATACTTTTAATTAAAATCTACATTTTTGAAACCATACAGCACAGACCGTAGGAGGTGTACATCCTTTACCATGGAGCATCTATAATAGAATAACACATTATGTAATGCCTGTATGTCAACACTGTGTAGAAGATAGAGTTTTGATTTCAGATGTGTGCATTTGACTTACCGACTGTACGAAAATATCTTCTCAAGACAAATATACCACTGCTTGCTTTTTGAAAAGGTACAGAGAATGTTTTACCAGGACAAACAAATTTCCTATTGCGTAACTTCTTTGTTTTCAAAAATCACGCCAGTTATTTAGTTCTATACTGGGATTTTGAACCTGCCAACTCTAACAGCTTCACATAATCATAAAACTAACATTTGCCTTAGTTTGCCTTAACCTTATCCTCCAGGTGAAATTCAAGAAATGCTTCCTCTTCAAAGGTGTATCCATCAGCAATTAATGTGAAAATCAGCCCATCTGTTCTCCAATATATCTAGTTAAATATGTTTTCTTGTTAAAAGTGACAAATAGGTAAGATTTTGAGATTATAAATAAAAAGAACAAAAGGAAAAGAGCATTTCAGGCTCTTCTGTTTGGAGATTTATGAGGCTTTGTTTCATCAATATAACATATAAAAATATTACTAAAAACTACATAAAATTATAGTTATTTGTAAATTACTTCAAATATTTTTCTGGTGATTACTCTGAATGATTTGTATTCTGAAGAATGCAAGTACCATTCTTTCATAACCAGGGTTTCATGAGAATACTAATACGTGCTGTTGAGTGAGTGAAGGAGGAACCTTTTATATTTTGCCAAATTTTCTCTTTTAATTTAATATTTAAAAGGTGCTGTGAGCAAAAGTTTGTTTGTAGTTATGCTACATACAGTCAGAAAAAATATTCTAAGTGCTCTGCTATAGATTTCAAATAAATATTTCTTTATTTAAATGTCTTTTACAACATTCTGAAGTGAGAAATGAGCATGCTAGTCATAAATGTCAATATAATTGTTTTAAATTTTCTCATTTTAAATGAACATATTTCATCTTTTCTCTATGATTTTACTTTTTTTTATTTTTACTTGATTTTATTAAACTTTTGGTCAGTATCCTTATCAGCACTTTTTAAAATCTCAGGAGGCCAAGCCCTTAGACTTACTTTACAATAAACATGGGGGGAAAACCTCATCAGCCAAAAGTTTGGTTTTGGGGTTTTTTTCCAATTTTATACTGACCAGGCTCTTCCAACATG
>VYZS01031406.1:11749-32110 GCA_013400695.1 Neodrepanis coruscans | reverse complement strand
ATCGTCCAAAACCAGGACATGGAGTAAAAAATATTGTATCTTCTAGATAAAAAGTGAGGGAGGGAGAGTACCTGAGAGGAATGAATGAACTCCTGAGTTCAATGTGAACTGCATCTACTGCTAATACAAACCCAAGCTGCATTTATGAAGTCTGACATTACCTGGCTGTTGTTGGTTTTCAGTAAAGGTGGTGCTGGTTCATGACATAGCGGTGAGGAAGTTGAACTGCTATCACTATCACTGCCATCACTCAGACTAACCCTATGGATAAAAAGAGTCAAAGCATTACACCTGCGCAAAATGTGCTGTCAATAGGTATGAACTAAGCT
The DNA here is from genome assembly GCA_013400695.1 of Neodrepanis coruscans. Classification (NCBI taxonomy): domain Eukaryota; kingdom Metazoa; phylum Chordata; class Aves; order Passeriformes; family Philepittidae; genus Neodrepanis; species Neodrepanis coruscans. Next base: position 31,781 of record VYZS01031406.1, on the reverse strand, counting down.
TATACTTTAAGCTAGCGACTTATAATGATCAAGTTCTTGCTAAGCAAGCCATTGTTAATCAAGGTCACATGGAAGAGAGACATCTGAGCAGGGCTGCACTCTGGAGAAACTCTTCACAGCACAGAGAAGGAGGCTGCCTGCCTGCACTTGCTGAGATGAAGTGTCCAGTTAGCAGCAGCTAATGTTACAGAAATGGTTAAACAGCTGCAGCATTAAATTGCTGCTCCCAACAGAACAAGTCCCTGTCTCAGCCATGTAGAAGAAGCGAAGCGGTTTTTAGAGATACTTTTCTGCTCTTCTAAATGCTTTTTAAACATGTTCACTTCCCACCTAAAAAAGTGTTTTACTAAAAATTTTCTTTTTAATTGTCAGAAGTAAAACACTTTTTCCTACCTAAAATTTACAAACTAAGCATGTCGGAAGAGGCACCATGAAAAAGCCCAGCCCGTAGTCAATTTCACCTCCCCACTTACTTAGGAACAACAGGGCATTTTTTCATTGTCAGGAAAAAAAATTTAGTTATTTAGGATAAAGAAGGTAGAGAAACACTAGCCTTAAGGTTTCATTTAAAGACTGAAACAAAATCTCCACATTTGGAGACAAGCTGAGCTTGAAACAAGAAGTTCACAAACAACTAGTCATCTTGGCCTTTTTTTCCTTGATTCTATCTGTTTAAGTACACCAGGGAAGCAGCTGACATTCATTAACACTTTCTTATTCCTTTCCCATTTAAGCAGTAGCTGAAACCGGCAGTGAGGTGCTGTGCACTAACATCAAAACCCCCTGAATCAGATAAAAAGCATAATATGAGAAGTGTTTAATAGGCACTGCTTTGGGTTTTCCATAACCTTCAACACCATTAGGATGGAGCTTCAAGCTGCTTGAAGAACAGATGATTTTTGGAACATTCTCTGAAGGTTGAAACTAGGATGCAGAAGCTTTTTTTAAAAATTCTGTGACAGATGCTTGCTTTATGTTCTGATGAGCTTTTATGTATTATCTACTGCATGCAGCATAGAAATTACTTGAAATTCAAATTCCATTCATCCATTGATCCAATTTAACAACCTAATTTAAAACTAGTAAGCAGAAAGGTCTCGAAAATTACTTCATGTAGAATAGCTTATCCAACAATTGAAGGACTTAATTTTATCTGATTTATGTCAGAGAGTAATTATGACTTCTCTCCTCAAGTCACAATTGCATGAAGTCAAGTGAGGTCAAATGAGTAGGGATCATCATTACCACATCAATTAATACAGAAAGAGTTTGCATTGGGATTGGCTAATTTTGTTGGCTTTTAGAAGTGGCTGCTTTAGAAAGAGTCTGAATTTTCTGCCCATTTGCTACTTAGCAGACTTTGATAATGTTAGACCTCACCTCATTACTAACAAGCGCTACATTCTTGGCCACCAGGCTACTTGCAATCACAAGACATTCACCTGCGAGTCCTGCATCCTCCTCGTGTATTTATAGGTTGTTCCAATTCAGAATCATTGTCCTTCTCGTCTGCTTCATCTGATTCATCTTCATTATCGTCTGAATGCAGATCTTTCATTATAGACCTCAATGGACCTGAAACAACAGAGACAATAAAATATACTATGAAATTCACTTTACAGTATTCTGAGCCATTCACCCAGATTTGAAAACTATCCTCCCAGCACAGTGTTGACAGGAGAGAGTCTTAACATTAAGCATATGAAGTTATGCACTAGGGGCTTACACTGCAGGGACTTATCCACTTATCCATGAATTGTTTATCCACATGAGCAACCCAGTCAGCTTCAAAAGACTTACTCAAAACAGCATAGGGACTGATATGTTCAAGTGTTTGAATCATTTGCCTCCTGGACTGTAGCTGAACTAAATAAAATACTGTCAAGACAGGAGAAATTGACTTTTATTTTATTACTGCTAGAAGCATCCTTCTTTTGCAATGCTGGGGTTTAGTATTTTTTGTTTTTCAAAGACTATTATATGCAAGTAAAGACCTACAGATCAGTAATAGTACATTTTTTAGATTAATCCATGTATTGAGCAGTTGGGTCTAACAAATCATTCTGACTAATTCATACTGACCAAGGCAGTCTTTGTCTTCTTATTTTGTATAAACTTGAGCTGTTCCCTTTATTTCAGGATTAATTTCAAGTTAAGTAAGCACTTTGCCAATGCTGATATGTGTAAAGCACATGATTCCCACCCCACACCATGTTATCACTTTTCCTGAATTAACAAGAGGTACAAAGCTTGAGTTCCTCACAAAACTGCATTAAACACAGTTTGGGTTTTATTCTGCTTTTTATTCTAATTTGCTGTAAGAGACAAGTTATAGAAAGAGGATTATGTTTAATAGATCTGGGAAATGTAGAACTACAGCTCCTTGAAACAAGATGGACAAAAGCACATTAGAAGAGGGGAAGAAGTAAGACCAATGCAGCAGCACATTTAATTCTGAAGTACAGTGCATTTGAGACATGAAGCAACAATAAAAGAACCAGTGATGGCTGTAGGAACAGCAATTACTATTACATTTGTGTAATTCCTTCAATCCAAAAAACACAAAGTACTAACATGAACAAAGCCTCCAAGATAAAGCTTTAGACTCTCTACTTGCTCATGGGGAAACTGAGTCAAGGAGTGTCCTCCCTGGTGACTGTCAACAGGGAAAGTAGACCTCTGTCAGTCAGCACCATACTCATGACAGGGACAGTGCTTCCTTCATGGGAAGAACAGCTTTATGGTCTATCACAGCAAGGACACAGCAAGGTTCAGGCGATAGGCATTTTGACTACTTTCGTACAACTGACTTCAAAGATAATGCTGAGAGTGTTTTATCACTAAGGCTGCACTAGAACTTTTGTAAATTGGCCCAGTTTGGACAGGTTCAGAGCAATTGTTTCTCTTCTGTTTTCACATGTCAGGGAAGAAAACCAGATGATGGTGATGGGCAATTCCCTGCTTGACCAGACATTTGTACAGGTGACAACAGAAGTGGAGCTATATGGAAGTGTTTCTTGTCCACGCACCCGTTGCTGATTTGTAGAAGCTGCTGAGCTGCGCTCCATTTTGTCCCTGTTTGGATCTCAAGCAGACAGTGCTCAGATATTTGCAAATGACAACTTGTAGTCTGACCAAACAACTAATCATCTGATTTCTGAAGGAGGGAAAGGGCTTTTATAGCAGCAGTAATAAAAAGGAATTTGTACTCTTGAGATGCATCAATCATTTACAGTCCCATAGGCATTGAACAACCTGTCATTCAGACAAGTTCCCACTTACTGTAGGATCATGGCTGGAAGTCTGGATAGGCATATCACTAGCTAACTTTTCAGCAGACCATCCTAACTATCAGCAATGCATTAATTTTTAAATATTTTGTTTCTAGCACAAATAGCAATGTCACTGTTGACCTTCTGTTCCTTGCTAACGTTTACTTTAAAATTCCTTAACAACCTTTTTATGGGTTTGAAGGTTGGAATAGTTAAGCAGAAACCGAAAATTAGGAGCTGTCTGTGAGCAAGTTCTCTTGGTAAGGAAACAGAGAAATATGGGAGTAAGCCCCAAGGACAGAATAACTTGAAGAGTCTTAGGTTAGTCCACTGCTTATGCAAAAAGACATGAAAAAAGTTGATGCTGTGGTTTTCCGACACTTGAGTGAACAGTGGAGTCTGAATGCAACAGAAAAAGAGCAACAACCCTGTCAAGTAACTTCTAGTTATGGGAAAAAGCATGGCTTCTGACTAGAGCACAACACACATCATGAACATGCCACAGTATGCCTGGTGCATCATCCCTTTGATAGACGGCCTGGGCAATGAAAACCTTTGGTTAACTGGAGTTTCTGGAACTCCCAGAAAGAAGAAGTAATCATTATTTACTGTGGCAAGAAAGAGGTGTATATACCACTTGCTCTTCAGTGCTGTTCACATCAGAGGACAAATCTCCCCTTTATTCTGGAGAAGGTATAAAGAACTGAAAAACAACCTGTGATACATCTTACATATGATCCAGAAGGGATGGATCAGACCAGTCTGCTTAGAAGAAAATACCAAGTCAACAGGTTTTTGGCCAGCATATGGTAACAAACATAGAAATGGGTACCCAAGTCTTTTGTCTTATAAGACAGGTCACACCACTAAAGAGGTTTTCATGATAACAAAAATGGGGTCTCATCAGGAAGTTTATCTGTTTATCCTTAGGTAAAAATCCTGGCCTGAAGTCAGCCACCAACTACAGTTCGCTTCAGCTCTTGCTTTCTTTCACACAGAGTAACACTACCAGAAAATATTAGAATATCAATACTAGTCACCTACAGAAAGGCAGTAGGAGATACACACATCATGCATAGATCTATTTAGAAACAGTCTGCCTGAGGCACTAATCAATTCTACCACTGAGGAATATAAATGGATAAAAGAAAACAGTATTTTGTTTTTTAAAGTCTGCTTTTTTTCATGTTCATTATCCAAAGAACAAAACAAAAGCTCATTAGGAATGTATCAGCTATACAATCTCATAAATGTAGGGAAAGAAGCCAAGCAGGAACTAAGTAGTTTAATAGATCATGTAGAATGATTCTCAACTTATCTACATAAAAAACATGCCTTGGCTAGGTCTCCAAGAAGAAAAACATATTCTTTACGGAGTTCCAAGTAAGCTGAAATTATCAATCAGAAAATCGAAATGCCAATTTAAAGTCTAACCATCATCCTTCCCTTCCATATATCTAAAGTAAACACTGTATGCTCTTAAAACTTTTCAGTAGTATGGGAAGATCATGGCACTATGAACCGGTCCATATATGCACATCCATGCCTTTTCATGGGCTTTCCACAGGAAGCCACACACCTCTGTGGGCTTCAGATGGAGCCAAGTGCCATGTTACCTAACCCTGCAGAAGAACAACTCAGAAACAAGCACTTTTGAGTTTAACATCTGTTTGTTAAGTGACTGGCATGTATTTAGTCCTTCAAAACAAACAGCCTTCACACCCTTTTCTCAGACACAGTTTCTCCCCTTTTCTTTTGTCATTATAGCTACATCTGAAAACAACCTCAGGAAAAGACTCTAAATCAAAACTGTGGCCAGCTCAGGCAGCAGAAGGCAGAAAAAAGGTGTTAATGAGATGCTACCAGTTATGGTTTTATTGGCCCTTCATTTCACACATTCCTTTCAATTTCTTTTCCTTTATTAGTACCTTGTTGTCTGCTGTTTTGAGATGGTGTAAAACTGGAACTGGAACTGGAGCTGGAACTGGCAGGACTGGGCTGTTCAGACTTAAAAGGAAAAAAAAAAGAAAATAAATAACATTTTAAGAAACATTTTTTTGCCTAAAATTCCTACTGTTACTTACTGCCTAAAGCAGTCTGTCAAGAAAAAAAACTATGGAACAGAATAATACTCAAAAAATCTGTATTTCAGGCGTCAGTGAGGCAAACGTGGAAATTGCTATTGCACTCACCATATACACTACTACATCATGTCTAGTTTGTTGCTAAAGCCTATGAACAAGTTTCCAATGTATTTTTTGAAAGACTGTACAACATGAGAGCCTAAATGACTTTATAATAGACCTAAGGAGCCCCTGTCCTTGCCCGTGTACTGTAGATGCAATGTTTTCCAAATTAGCAACGATCTAACAGAACTGAAAAATAGAAGACCTCAGCAGATCAAACTAAATGCCTCCAAACCTCATACAGTTTCCTTTCTTCTTCCTTCCTTCCTCCCTCCCTCCTTTTCTACTGTTACTGGATTTCTGCCAATCCTAACACTTTCCATATGTATTAAAACCCTGCAGATTGGAGATTGTAACAGTGATTGAACCAGAAGGATTGGCTTGTTACAAAAGAAATAACCTAGAATTTACCATAAAGAAAGAGAACTAAATTTTTAAAATTATTAAAATCAGTGTATATTATTTAACAATCAGTTCTACATATTCTTTTTCCATCATTGTTTAAAATGTGTAAATTTATCTCTAAAATTAATGAGAAAGGCCTATTTCTTCATCTAAAAATTCTATATAATTTTGCTCATAGTGGTTATGACTTATGAGGATAGTACTGAAGAGTCCTGTTTCCTGCTCCAAGGTTACATGTCTCCATATACTTTCTTACTTTATCTCAGACTCAGTGACTTGAAGCGTGTGGTTGTTGGTCCATACCTGCACATTCATCTGCATATGTAAGACAAACTCTGGTAGCGAGCAGAGGGGATGCTACCAGAGAACATAATCAAAAAGTAGCCATGCAGAAAGAACAGCAAAAATCAGATTAGGAAGTAACGGCCTAAACATCTACCATTGAAAAGAAAACTGCTTACACTCTAAATTTTATACAATTTGTTATTGTGATGTGTTATCCAGGCTATAAAACTCTTTCCAACTCTCCTTGCCAGTACAATATCCCTCATGATTAAGATAGAACTAAATCTTTCTCAAAAATGATAGCAGCAATATCCAGTCTGTAAAACTCAAGTTTTCACACACACAGGCTACCTAAGCTTAAAAATTGCTTTTTCTCCTTAAATCAATCTATTGTTGCCCTTCATAATAGAGCAGGTAGATTTATTGCCTTTTGTTGCCTTTTCTCACCATGAGAGATGCTTACTTGGGCAATAAAATGCTTAAGAAAAACACAACTAACATCTGTTCTCCTTAAATCAACACCACTCCAGTTCTCACAGACACACATCCAAAATACAAATCCCATACCTGATTGTGTTGGGTACATATGACTTGTACACCAAAGTGAATCAACCCTGTCCAAGAAAGCCCAGTCCATGCAACAATACAACCCATCTGTGAGTACTAGAAGAGATTTTCACATGGTCCACAGCATCAGAAATTTTTGGAAGACACCGCAGTAACACTTGCCACTGCTACAAAAATCAAGTACTTCTGAAAGAAAACTTTTTTCCCCTTCCTAAATTTCTTTAAAACAAGATTTTTAGCTGTAAAATAATTATGATAATAGGAAATAGACTGAAGTAATGAAGACTAAGAGTCAATGCAAACTTTAAAAACATAGCAAATTAAGGTCAGTCATCCTACTTCACGCTACGCTTAAAAAATCTGATTTATTTGTCAATTTCTACTTTTTGCAGAAAAATTACTAGCTGAGAACTGGTTTCTTCAGACTTCCATCAACTGTATTTTTACTTTATTAATTTCACCATGAGTTTTAACTTAAGTAAAATCCATTTCCTAAAAAAATAATAACAAATACTAAAAGAGTATTGTATTTGGCTTAAAATACTTTCAAGTGCTAAAACTCTAGGAAGCAAACATGCAAGTGCAGAGACCGTGTCACTATTAAAGTTTCATTACTTTCTTTTTGTACCAATTTACTTGAACTGAGAAAGGGGTAAAAGCCTGTTCTCCTTTACATTATAAGGTATGAAAACACCAGTGAAATTGCTCTGCATTAAAATTTTCTCTTAGAATTAGCGAATTGAGTCAATATCACAAGAAAGAATGGATACAAATACATACAAAGTTGTAGAATATTTTTCTGGTAAAAATTTTCTTCTGCTTTAGAAAGATCACTTTGAGAAGTTAAACCACAAAAAGTCCCAATGAAACACACATTATCATCCACATACATTTAGAAAGGGTTCTTAAAGACTTTGGAAACAATTTACATTATTTCCCTAAACAGCCCTATCTCAAAATTAATTCCAAGAATTATAGATTAGCATAAATATTAGGATAGTTAAGTATCAGAAATAAAACCTAAATTTTTGACTGAAAAAGTGCTACCAGAGGAAACATTTACTTTTAACATAAGAATGAATGTTATTAGCAGAAAAGACTTGCCTTCTCAGAAGGAACTAAAAATATGCCATCTATGAATATGGATTAGTGCTGATAGCACCCGTGCTTCTAGTTAAGAGAGGCTGTCTTTTGTCACTTAAGCATTGCTTTTTGGTAGTTTAACAGGCTTTTATCCCCAGGATCTAGGTATTTATGTCTTTATTCACTTGAGTTTTCTGCTCTTACTTATGTGGGTTCCCAATCACCAAACACCTCCATTTTTTTACAGATCTGAATTAGCTAAAGGATGTCCTTCAACAAAAAAAGTTTAACACAATATCAGCAAAGAATTTCTCTCACATGGCCTTTTCCTGTTTTACCAGCTTTCTCTTCCTACAGGCAGGATAATGAGAGTTTGGGACAAACTATTCATTACTGCAATGACCTGATATGATTTACTGCATTCTTAGACGGCGTACTTCACTTCAGTGCTCTCACACCGATGTGCAGGAGACAGTAGCTTCTTTATTAGGCCTGATTGAGGGATTCTGTTCTTTGAAACAGTTCAGCAAGAAGAGGCATTTTTCTTTGGCTCACGTTTTCCTTTTAAAGTACCTTTTTCATCAGCTCTAAATCACTCAGCTTCTGTTTTGTCTGTTTTTACAAGCAGTGGAACAACTCACTTTTGATCTGCAAACAATTTTCAGGCAAACTCACCTGCTTATGACACAGGATATAATAGAGCTCTTTCTGTAATACTTCATGGTTGTTCCAATTCGTTCAACTTTTTGGGGCTGGCCTGTGCAGGATCAGGAGCTTCAATAATTCTTTTGGGTCCCTTCCAACTCAGGATATTCTATCACTCTGTGACTCTAAAAATACTTCCCCATCATTTCAAGCTCCTTATTCATTCTTATATTAAGAAATAGAAGTATAATAGAAGTCACCTGTACATGGGTTACAATGGTTTTTCTTACCTTCTCCTAAACTATCCTTAGAGGAAGCTTACATATTGTTTCTAGAAATAAACTTCAAGTGGGGTAGTAATATCTCATTTCATTTCAGTCAGTTTACATATTTTCTATTTTTTATGCAGAATAGTCCAAAGATCTATGTTTCCCAGTGCTATATACACTGAAAAGTCTATATATTTGAAATTGCTTATAGCTGAGCATTACTCACACTTTGTCCAAAGTTACAATTTCAGGGAGGAGGAACATACTCCTTCAAGATAAGCCTTCATCTCTAACATGACTCCTGTACTTAAAACTTCTACTACCACTTAAGAGCCCTGTCACTGATCACTGCCTCAGCTTTTAGTAATCTAACCCATCTCTAGGCCAAACAAGAGGTTCCCACTGAATATCAGGAAATAGTTTTTCACTGTGAGGGTGCCCAAGCATGGGCACAGGCAGTTTTAGCATCTCCCTCCTTAAGAGATATTAAAAAACATCTAAGAGTCTTGGGCACTCTACACTCAGCTCTAACCACCCCCAGTTGAAGAGAGGAGGTAGATCAGATGACAGTCAGAGGTAGAAGTAGAGTCCAGCCTCTACCAGTCTGTGATTCTTGGAATTCGAAATATATCCTTCATTTAACAAGGAGTATGCAGAATAGACTTTAAGTGAAACTTTGCAACTGTTTCATCTCAACAGCTGCACTGGATGAAGCAGGATTTCCATTTCCTTAGAGACTGTCTTACTGAAACATGTATCTGTTTCTGAACGAAAATAATTTTCCTTCTATATTTATGTACATAATTTGTCTTAGCCTTATAAATCAAAAATAGATTCTAGACAATGCTAACATAAAATCTCAGAAATACTCAAGATTTAGAGAAGACTCATGCACAGAAGACTGAGCTAACACATGTGGATAAAAAAATTCTTTTGCAGTACACTTACATACACTTGAAAGATGAAACACTAGTAAAGGTTGTTACACTGTAGCAATATTTTTGCTGAAGACATCCTGCGGATAAGAGTGGAAGACACACAGTAAACCAAGTAAAAAAGTGCTGGAGAGAAGGTTTTTCATGTAGATCAGCTGAATGCTACAGTTTCCATGGATTTCATGCCATGTTTACAATGAGTAAACAAAGGATAAAATAAACTAACCATGTGTATAATCATGTGAGTATGAACATGATCATTAACAAACTGCAAGTGGCAAACTGATGGAAGTTCTCATCAGATAACCCAAATCAAGAAGGATATGGACTGTTATGAATATGTAGGTAATGCTGGCAAAGAGAGGATTATATGAAGGCTTTTCAAAACTGAAACTAAAACCTGTGTTATCTAGACCATGTTTCTTCAGACGTGTGAAAAGACATCAATATTTGCAAAGAATTGGTAAAGTATGAGGAGAACAACATGGGTTATTTAGGAGCTTTGTATTCTATTCAAAGTCCGAATTATATGAGATAAAAATGGGGTCCACTGACACAAGAAGATATGCTAAATAAATTACTTGTTTGAAGAATATTGCTTATTTTGTAAGCTCAGTGGGATGAAAACCCTGTGAAGACAGAAAAGTTACTGTCCCTCTGTACTCCTAAGTGTGGAAAAGCTGAATTAAGCTGACAAGCAGTATTCAGATATTGACTTTCTGAAAGTTTGACTTGCCCATTTTTAAGCTTTCCCATTGAGAACTTTCATATATTCTATACACAAAGCAGTCTTAAGCCAACAAAGGAGAAAAATGTGTTTTAGAAAGAAAGTCTAGCTCTCAATTTTAGTAGTAGATAAAAACCAGAAAATTCAGTGTAGGTATTAAAGCCAAGGTGAGAGTTTAATTCAATTAATCTATATTTTCTGCTCTAATTATTAGAAGATGGGTGGTACCTGTTCAATCCAGCCCCAAGAGCTGCTGCATCAGCAGCTAATTCCCTTCTTTTGCCCTGTTTTTTCTACTGTGCCCTACTTTATATTTCAGCATCGAGAAGGGCATCTGTTGATGCACTCACAACTAACTGTTTGGGAAATTGAACAGTTTGTTGTCCCTCTGGGGACAGCAGGAAGGAGGTTCACCTCAATTCTCCCAGTTCTGAGTTTCTGATGTTAAAAATTCACACACTCATACTAATGAAGAAGCAGCTGGAGAATCATTTACACGTAAAACTTCTTTTATAGGTGTTATTCTACACTATGTCTCAGCAGGTAACTCACAGACTTCACAAGTTCACCACAGTTCCTTTCTATTCCTACATAGCTCAAGCTCTGTAGAACACTCCCAGCATGACCCAACACTAAAACTTTACCTTGTCAAGGTCATACACATGAAGTAAACACAGACCTAAACATATGAAAAACAATAGCTTTTTTTCTGAAGTCCTGCTGCTGAGTCCCTGTGTACTGTCTTTTTTATTGTGGACACTGGCTCTGGAACTCTGTCCCAGAAAACTAAAAAAAGTTGGCCAAAATCTCACCATAAACTACAGAGAGATCTAGTGCAGATCTTCATTGGCCTTGTCAGTTTTACAGCAACCTCACTGCATTTACTTTTTCCTCAAAATTAGCTCCTGTGATTTACGTGAATAGAGGAAAACCTCAGCTTTCATTTACTGTGCCATTATTGTGAAAAGTTGTACAGAGAAAAATACAAAAAAAATACCCTGTACTCTAAAAAATTCCTGAGTCTCTAACACAAAGCCCCTCAAACCAGCTTTGAAAACTTCATAATTTTTAGTCAATCTTGTGATACTCTTGACTGAACAATTTTTAGATGTCATGTTCGGCAACAATACACACATTTTTCTCTATAGATACTTCTGAGGCATCTGATAGCACGGCTCCTGAGCACTCACTCTATGATAATATTAGGAGTCCATCTAATAGTTTTGAAAAAAGATCATGCATATTATATACACACAGACTGTACAATTCTGATTTTCTGAGGAAAAAAAAAAGACAGAGCAGACTTCTACTGTTTTACCAGCATTTTCCCATTTACAACCAACATGTCTGCATGCTGAAACTTTGCCTACACGTCTTTTTGCATGAAAAAGCCCCTTATCTCTGCTTTTCAGATTTAAAATAAGTCTTTGATATTGTGATCAGAGCTTTACATTACTAGAGTTTTGCATCAGTTTCGTAAGGTATGATATTAACAGAACATAACAGTTGTTTATAGTTAAACTATATATGACTCCAATTGTTATAATGTAGCATACTGCATTTGCAATATAATTTATAAAGGTAACTGACATTATTAAAAATTAGGTTATAACTATATTATTTAAAATATTCACTAAAATCTCATGAAGTACAACCTAGAGCAATCTTGAATTTTGTAACGTTCAAGGATAAAAAAAACATTGCATATGGCACAAATACATCAAGTTGAAACATATCATCTACAAACTGCTTCATTTAGCTGAAACTGTAACATTTAACCCCCAATCTATACCTAAGAGTCCACTCCCAAAGCAAACTTAGATCACCAAGAGCACCAAGACTGGCTTCCTCCTTCAGCTTTGAATCAGCCTCTCCCTGTCTTGATCTCAGCAATTTTGCAACAGAATTGTTTTCTAGAATATTCAGACCATGGCTCTTTGCCATGGCTCTTTGATATTCCCACCCACTTACAATATTTTGCTCTCCTTGTGAAAAAATGAAATGCACTGTCTTGAAACCGCGTCTGTTTCATGCACAGAAGAAAGCTACAGTGAAATAACTGCGCTGCATTAGAGCAGCATGGGCAATAGAAAAATGAGATTCATACAATGAAAGAAACTAAAATTGTCATAGCCTGTATCTACTTCATTTCTTGTCATGGTTTAGACCGATAAATAACTGAACACAAACAAGTTACTGATATGCTCATATCTCCCATGATTTAGGTAATACCAAAAATGACCTTACATAGAGCAGCAAAGTCATTTGATTTACTTCTGTCCTAATCAAAACTGCTCATCAACTATGATACAAAACAGCATAAATTTTGCAATGGTTTTCTGATTGGAGTAATCAATGTTGAGGCACCGATTCAGTTACTTGGTTCCTGCCATCCTGAGATGCTTGAGTAGACTTTCCTTGGTAAGCCCAGGCACTGGTACAACTGCCTGATACCTCCGCCACAAAACATGGCTCTGCTGCATCTGATGGGGTATATATTGTCAGTCATCTTTAAAGTCTCCTTTAATATCACTCTGAGGTGATGGATATGTAAAAAACTTCTATGAAGTGAAAATAGCTCAATTTATCCTCATCTTCCAATTCCACTGCCTGAAACATTAGTTCCTACAACACAGGACATAAATTCCCCCACATTTGCCTGAAGGCTTGCAACACAGTACATAGTAACCAATTCCTTCACGGAAGTGCAGATATCTACAGCAAAAATAGGTAACATGTCCCAAGATAGTTTGAAAAACCCTACACACGTGTCCTGGACTCAGGCTTACTGTGCTAGAGACGTGTGTGCAAGGACTGCCTTTTCACTGGGATAATGAGAGCATTAATTACCAAATTTCTTGGTTTTTTCATAGTCACACACTGTTAAAACAAAGAAGTCTGACCACCAAAGCTACATGCATCTACTTGTTTTCAGTCCTAATAGCATGAGATATTGCTGCTCAGAGAGGGGCGCTAGAAACTCCAGTAACACATCCACAGCCATAGGAAGCAGAAACTACATGTTTCAGCTGGGCAGATGAAGATTTCTATTTTCAAGGGAATATACAAGCCTACATAGAGGCTTTTAATAGAAAATGTTAGGTTTCACCGGCATTCATACTAATACAGCTGAATGTTTTACTCAAAGCTTTGGAGGCCAGAGGTTTGTTTGGTTGGGTTTTTTTTGTAGCAAAAAGCGTGAAGAAATTAATTTTTTCAACATCTTTTTCTAATAAGAACATAAGCTGTACTAAGGTATTGACTAAGCCAAGCAAGAGAGCACTACTTAATCATGAGGCAGTGAGTTAAATTCACACCAACACCTTGAGTGAGTAACAGTTTTTCTATTGCCAGTGTGATGATGTAGGACCACCTTCAGTGAACACTCAAAATACTAAAATTGGTTACAGGCATGACACTTTCCTTAAACACCAATGACATACATGGCAGTAAAAGAGTAGACACCAATATCATGAGAGAACAGGAAGCCACACAGAGGGCAAGTAAGTATACTGCTGCATTCCATCTGTTTTCACTTGTTCACTATACCAGGCTTCCATGAACACTTCAATACTGGAAGAACAGCGACACACATGCACCAACACCCTCAAGTTTGGGGCAGAGACATGATGTCCATCAGGAACATCCCCTGCCAAAAGGGGCCCCCAACATCCCACCACAGTGCAACATCAAGTGCCAACACCAAGCACAACCCCAGGGCTCCACAACATGGAGAGCTGAACAGCAAGCCCCCATCAGTACGCAATGGACTGTCATCCATTCTGCACAGGCATGATACATGACACACTCATGGCAGCAGTGAGCTCAAGCAGCCTTTAACCTGCCTTGGTAAAATTTAAACTTGAGGGGATTACCAACTCCTTTAAATGTAAAATTAAATTGCACACTTACTATGTGTCCTGAAGAATTCACATTAGCCATCACCAGATTACAAGCTTCTGAATGGGAAGTGTTATGAAAATTATCTAATTAATATCATGGAGAGTTTGGCAACAAACCCTCAAAAGTACCCGAGTAAATCATGCCAATTTTGCACCCCAAAAAGAACTGCAAACCTACTGATTCTGCATAAAAAAATAAACAAACATAAAAGCCTTAGATAGATCTAACTATTGTAGACATGACTAAACTATTCCAGGTGTTGGATTTTATTTTCATTTCAATATGTGCAGCCATTCTTCTGGATCACAACATAATTTACAGAAGCAGATAAAGCAACTTCAAAGCAATGAAATTTGTACGAAGAAAATCTCACCTGATGATGATTAAAATAAAATGTGCTGTCTTTATATTGTTTTGACTGCAAGCCACCTTGTCCTCTTGAAACTGCCATGATTTCACTGGACCACATATAGTTTTTTTGACATAACAGAAAGAATACAATTAAAGCATCAGCACTACATATACTCAGTTCAAAGCCTTACTTTCTGTAGGATAGCAGATGAAAGAATTTTCCAGGGCTTGCAAATAATAATTCACATAAGTAACTACTGAAACAGATGTAGCCAACACTTGCAAATGAACTAAAATACTGAAGCCTTAATACTAGTACCTTAATAATGACTGATGTTATTTCTATGGACAAAATGCGAGATTGCCTAAACCTGAGGGGAAAAAAAACAAAACATAATACCCACGACGTTGCCTCAAGAATGTAAAATTTCCTGACGCTCACAAGATTACATTTGCAACCTGGCTATTTAATCTAAATAGTTTCTCTCTGCTGTTTTATTTCTAAATCCTTAACATTTTTGTAAGCCAGTGATTTCCAAAGACAGAGTGGTAATGAAAGCATGTTTAACATTCAGGCTTGCTGCCACTATCTTGCTGCTTCCTTATCCAGCAGTAGTTCATCTCACTATATATTCGGCAGCCAAAAATGCACCTAAGCTTCTGTGAGCAAAGGCAAAACATTTTTCTCTTCACAGTAATAGCTAATTAAAACAGGCTAAGCATAGCAGCTGAATGGTGCCATGCTACAGTAGATGCTGACAGCCCCAGAGTATACTTATGCCTACTGCCATTTCTCTAAGGAGGTCTGATTATCTTCAGCCACTGCTTCTCTCTGAGCACATATCTGGAAGTAAACACCTTGGACTGTATAGTATTTACCCATCTGCAGCTACCGAATTACCTTCTCAACACAGTACTATGTCCAACAACACCACATGAGTGGCTGGCATGGTTTTAACAGAAGCATTAATTGCTGGACTAAAAGTAACCAAAAGCAGAAAAACACATTAAATTATCAAGAAAAAAGTAAACATTCCAAGAAAATGACAGCTTGCAAACCCATGGGGCCCAGGCTGCAGTGAAGGACATGATCAGTATCAACCTCACTCTGCATCATTAAAGATCTTAACAGAGACACAGTTTCAAAAAAAACCCCAAACCTGCATTATGCTTTTTTCTCCCCTTGGTAACTACATGCAAATGACACATGGGGCTTGTTATGGTTTCAAATCCAAACGAGGGGTGAGGTGTTGAATCTTTCGTTTTTTGCTTCCTTTCTTAACCTTTTCTTTTCTTTGTTTTTTGCCCCTGGGGCTGTGGAGTGTATGTGTTTTGTGTGTGTATGTGTTTGTTTATGTGTATGCGGGCGTGATGTCAGCTCAACCTTCCCCCCGGGGCTGTCGGGCAGCGAGAGCACCCCCCGCCCCCGGCTTTTTCCTCAGGAGGATGCAAGCCCAGAGCTGAAGGGATGAGGGGAATCAGTGCCTTTGGATTCGAAATGGGAACGTGCGGGATTTTTCAGACGTTCTTTCCTTCCCCCACCAAAACGGACACGAGCGCGGACATCTTGGTGAGGTGGCCATCAAGAAGGTGTGGAACAGCTTTTGATTGGAAGGCGGCAGTGGCAGGGGGTGTGTTGGCGCGGGGTTTGAAAGGGGAGTGGGATTTTTCGACTCTCTCCTTGGAGACCCGGGAAAAAAGCCGTGGAGACAACGGAGACGGGACTGCTATCTAGACATTCTGGTTTTACTTTAATATTTCTTGTTTCGTTTTTTTTCTCTTCCCTGGGAGGGAGAGGGGGCAGGAGGACTTTTTGCTGGGGCCGTTTCTGTTACTTGCTTTTGTTTAAAAGAACGGGCATACACTCTCTCTCTCTTTGTTCCCCACCCCTCCCCCCGTTCGGGTTTTTTCCTTTCCCTTTAAATTTAATAAATTCTGTCACATTTAATTTTGTTTACTGTGTTAAACTAACACAGAGCTCCATCTCAGTACTGTTACTTCTGACTTTAAGTACTACCTGAAAAAACTCTGACTGGTTTCGAGCCCTGGCAGAAAGCAGGTTTTTTCAGCTAACAAGGGCCTGGAGGTTTTACAAGATGGTTTTTAAAAGGGTTTTCAAAATGTTCTCCCACTTTTGTAATAGTGACAGTAGATCATGTGCCAGATTCAAAGTGGCATTTCATGGATTACTTTAAAAAGGTAGTCTAACTTTAAGACTGCTTTGAGACATGAAAGCAGTTAATTAAGTACAAAAGCATAGTCTATGTGACCGCTACTGTACTTTCATTACTCTGTAAAGGCCTTTCCAAGAAGGAGCTGGGATTTTTTCCTACAGGCAAAAGACTCACTAATGTACTCTGTTCTTATTAATTGAAAATCCTTACCTCTGACCTGTCACATTTTGATAGCATCCATTTCTGCTCAGTTTGTATTTCCAGAGGTTTTGACATACCAAAACACTGTTACTATTACTAATGCAGTGACATATAAAAGCAGAAAGGGAAAACCCAGTACACGTCATATGTGAAATAATCACACTAGAAGAAATTCATCCAGCAGAAACATGTACTCTCTAAAAAATCCATCAAACCATTGTCATGCATGGCTGACTTAAAGAGTTGTTTTTCAGTTCACTGCAAGTGGAGATACACTAACAATATTTGTTAAGACCTGAACAGGTATGTAGAGTGTGCCTGAGCTCCTTTGTGCCTTTCTGCTGCAGCAACTCCACCAAGACCCATGTACTCTTTTTCTTCCATACCCAGCCTCTTAAAATCAGTAATAATCAAGCAGGAATTATCAGAGCATCCCTTCTGCAACAGTTCCAGCCATGGAAAACCCCTTACTCAGATCCAAAATTCTGTATTTCCCCGTCTCACACATCAGTTTGCAGTTCACACAATGTTACAAGAACATCATCATATTTTATGATCAGACTGGCAGCAAAATCAAGGCCATCCTTTTTTTTTAATTTTTTTATCATGTTGCTGCACTGACCCACACAGGAAGAAAAAGCTGGAGTATCATTTAACCTCCTGTAATTGAATCTTTGGAGTTTTGACATGGACTGTGCTATGCCTCAATAAAACCGAAAATCTGCATGCTTTCACTCTGTACCTTACTTTGCATGTTTCATACCAAAGCCAGTAAAGCAGTTTGTCAGCCTTTCTGCATTATTTCTAACTGAATATACAAGCCAAACAATAGCCAAACAACTTTGCTAGCGCATATGACTCAAATAAAACCCTTGGTGTATTTTCAACGCCAAGTTCACTATTACTGGAGTCCAACACAGTTAAACCACAAATGTATTTGAAAAGTGATACTCAACAAAGCAGCATGAAGAGAAATGGACACTTGTTTCTCCTGCCAACAGCTGAAAGTCAATAGAAAAATAAAGGTAAAATATATAGAGCAGTGCACCACACTACAGTATACAAAACAGACCACAGAGGAATGATCATACATGGTCTTAGTCTTCAAGTCACACACAGGAAGGCTATTAAACAAGGGCAGAAAGTTTATTACTAAGCAAGGGTGTGATTCCCTTTATTTCTAACTCAGTTTTACAAAAGCATTTGAAACTCAGAAAGGGACTGACTGCAGAACACCACAGGACAGAGTCTGGCTTTCTGAAATGCCCTTGAATCACGTCTGGATTCTGAAAGGTGAATTGCAAGAGATAGCTCAGAGGACAGATTAGCCACTGGTAGACATCCTTTACCACATGAGAAAGAATGCATCTCTTTCAGAAGTGCTAAGCCTCTACATCCTCCACTTTGTGAAGACAAAGGCCAATATCTCATGTCTGAATATCCAGAACTAGGTAGAGCATGATGGCAATATCGAGAAGGGTTGAGCACGCTCTGCTTTTCTGTCTGAAATTCAAGCCCATGAACTGATATAATACACCCCCCCTCTAGATTCACTGAACAGGGGCCTTATCCAAAGAAAGCAGGGGAGCAGCAGCATTGACATCTGTAGCACCTACCCAGCAAAACAGTACCTCTCTTTAATGAAGCCTGTAAGATTCCTTTACCATGAGGGACTTCTCAGAATGTCATCCTTGTTTTAGGATCCCAAACTCAGCCTTTGCAATTGAGAACTCATGACAGACTACCTCTAACCCTGAAAACGATGTTGGGTGTGAACCAGCAAAAATAAACTTGTTTTTGCAGAAAGTTCTAAACTCTACACTGCACCTCCTATTACAAATTTATCATGTTTAATATGCAAAGTTATGCATATGAGCTAATACCAATAAAGAGAACAGTCACTATTTCAGGACATGCATGTTTGAGAATGAAACCATCTCTTACTCCATAAAGTGAAGAAACAACAAAATTCTTAGCAAAGTTGTTCATAATTTCTTAACTGCTTCATAATTTCATTCGGGTCTTGCTTTATTTAAAGCACTTTAAGAACAAATCTGGATACTCTATTCCCATATAATGATACATTCTTTGTTTATCTATGCTACAATACCTAGCACTGTAACTGTATCAGAGTAAGAAATAACATTTGAGTGAATTTTACGGCATATTATTATGGTGAGACATGCCACTTAAGAAGTGTCTTCAAAGCTGCAGGCAACTATGTTTGTTAGTATCATGAAGCCTTAACGGACCTAAAATAACTCGTTCTGTATAGCAAAAGCATTATTACACTTTCACATCCATTACTTGCTATGTACTCTCTCATAATTTTTTTTCTTAACACAATTATATTTATAGGATACACCCTTTATGGATCTAGTTGTAAAATGCACTCTTTTTCCTGAAATGCTTAGAAACTTACCAAGACATGCAAAAAATTCAAGCTATTTTTTCCAACATACAGAATTACTTCTATCACACTGCTTGGTCACCTTTTGTTAGGTTCCCTTGTTCAGACAAGTAAAATGTAGAAGAAACAGCTCTGTGAAATTCTGCAGATACTCATTAACCAGGCTGCCCAGCTCTCTCCCCCACAGCACTAACAATGGTGTAAATCCACGGCACCTTAGAGAATTATTTTGTGTTTTCTAGGTAGTTTTTCTTAAACTAAGTATATTGCTGACTTGCTATCACTGACTAGAGCCATACTCAGCTTGATTTATTAACGAGCATAATCCAAAAGTGGCAGACCTCCTTTTCACCTGTTCAGATGAGGGATCACACTAGGCCCTCCATCTGTGTTCCATGATCCAGAATGTTAACATGAAAATGCACAAGAGCCTAGAGCAGGAGGATTTGCTTCTCTTGGAGTGGACTCCAGTAGTTCATGCTCTCAGTAACAGTGGCTCATGAAAATAGAAAACACTGAATCTGCTTTTTAGCTTTAGTTAGAATTAAGGAACAGATGAAGAACAGTGGAAGTGGATTTGTGTCAGCCTGTGAAAAAACACAGGTGTACCCACTATACC
>VYZS01031406.1:0-10926 GCA_013400695.1 Neodrepanis coruscans | reverse complement strand
TATACCACTGGTGGTGGGCAAGATGATGAAAGACAATAAAGAGGGAAATATGTATCAGCAATTAAAAACATCAGTTTTAAAGTACCATCCATATCCTTCACATATCATTTTCAAGTTGCTACGCAGTACACACCTGTAAATTTGTAAATTACCAGTTACATTGTAGTTACTCCTCTCAATTCTATCTGGAGAACCACTGCTACCAGTAAAGTGTATGTGCCACTACATGGCATCTATTTGAATGCAAAATCTAAAAATCTATTCTAAATAGCTGGCTATACTGAGGGCAGGTAGTTAGTCTTAAGGATTGTCAAATATATTAAAATACAAGATTCAGCTTCTTTTGAAGACACAAAAAAATAAATCACACCAAGGGTGGCAAGCATATACATTTTCAGATTTAAAGACAAACTGGTTAAGTTTTAAGCCACCATGAGCATCCCACTCCAACCATCGGATATCACCACTGTCATGACGTAAAGCAGGGCCTATCCTATTCCATACTTTCTAAATTTTACAGCCTTTGTATGCCCTAAAACGCCTGTCATTAAAAGGTCACTTAAGAAGCAAATTACCTTCTCCCTTGTGGGTAGTTTCTATAAAGTAAAAATCTAATCTTGACACCTCCCCATAGCAGGGCATTTATTGTCTGTTCTAGAGAGGTCAAGCAGTAGTAGAGGCATAAATCAAAAAACAGAAAAATGAGACAATTCAATAGGCAAGGCTAAAAAGAATTCCTCTCTACCATGCACACTACTTCTAGCCATAAGCACAAATAATGACACCAAACAAGACTTCTACCATATCTCTCCTACTCTACTCATGTCTCTACAAAAGATGCTTCTAAAAATTGAAGTTTACTAGGAAAATGATTAAAACCCTTATTATCAAATCATGCTCGAAACAGACAAGCAGGCACAGTACACAAATATTTTCATAAAAGCAAATTTCCATAAAACCCAGTCTTTGCTCTTGGTAAGCCTGCTACTTTGGATAGATTCTTCTCATCAGAGTGAGATTTTAGGAACTACTTCTCCTCCACAAAAAAATCCCAGCAAACAAAACAAGAAAAAAATCACAACCCGTCTCCCTCAAAAAAAACCCCCACAACCAAACCAAAAACCCAACCATACCAAAACAACAAACAAAAAAGGCAAAAAACATCAACAAATAACTGATATAATTGCAATCATTTACTCAATTTACCGAATTCTCTAACACCTGAAAACAAAGATTTCGAGTGGGAAATACAAGCATTTAAATCCATTTTCCTTTCTCTCAAAAGAAGATGAAATTCAAAAGAACATCAAAAGAGCAATATTGTTTATGACCATCTCTCATATGCTCATTTGTCATAATGTCAACATTCATTAACTGACTTGAATAAGCAATGCAATTCATCTAAAGCATGGATCAAGTTCAAACATTGCAATCAATATCCTTCAGTTTGGACAATCTGCCACTAGACAGGAGAAAGGAAGAGGAGAACACAAATATAGTGAACAACCCCACAGACTGGGAATACTCAACACATGTTAAACAAAACCAAACAAACACTTACTTCATATTTGGAGGATGTATTTTCCTCCACATCAGAATCACTGGGATCTACAATATCATCAAAAGGCAGCAAAGTAGGTGTCTTCCTTTCCAGTGCATCATTTTCAATTTTGAGTTTCCCCACCCTGAGTTGAGATTTATCCTTTGTCTGCTTTTTGTCAGCTGAACAAGTAAGAATCAGTGGTGGGGCGCTAGAAAGACTTTTAAATAATGAATCAGAGATGGGTTTTTTTCTTTTTTTAGCAGAAGGTTCACCAGAGTCCAGCACAGAAGCCCTTTTTGTGAGAGTCTTCTTTTCTTGCTGCTGTCCACATGTTATGGTAAGAATGGAGGTGCTTTCAGATTTTGGCTCCTTGGACATGGGTTTGGGTTCCTTGAAGGCCATCTTAGGAACCATTTTTTCATCTTTCAGGGGTTTGTTTTCTTTGGGTTTCTTAGAGGATTCTTTGGAAGATCTGTTATGTTCCCTGGAAGGTTCTTTGAAGGCACTTTTATGTTCTTTTGAGTCTTTAGAAGTTTTTTCTTTGTGCTCCTTTGTTAACTTCTGGGTCTTTAAAGAACTGTTACTACTGCTGCTGCTGCTATGTGTGTTCAGAATCCTAGTAGGGTCCTGCAAAAAGCAGATACAAAATTTTACTTAAAAAAAAAGGAAGAAACCTTAAGGACTCAACAGGCTGACACAATATGGACAATAGGATTCATGTTCAAAACTTGGAGCTGCCTACATAAGAATAGATACAAACCTCAGCATTTGCTCTTAAAATATATATTGCAAACTGGTCAAACATGAGTAGTTACCACAGTTTGCCAACATCTGGAAGACAAGTTAGTTTTTACCTTATGAATTATATGCATCTTTTTAAGAAACATCATAAGATGAACATAAAGGCAGTTTACGGAATTTTTACCATCACTACTTAGCAGGGAAAAAAAACATACAGAAAAATGAAGATCTGAATCATATGACAGCAAGAGACCTACTGCACAATCAAAGCAAAACATGTACTCCTGATTGACATTTCAAGCAAAGTTTGACTTCTCTACCATGATTTTCTCTTCAGCTTCTGCCAGATCCTTTTCCATATACATAATAACTACTCTGGGCTACTCAGCCCAGCTATTGAAGATTTGATTGGGCAGATAATAAAAATGTCTTTTTATGGAAAGTCTCCTTCACTAAAAAAGCTTCATTTTTTTATATATATTGATGGTGTTTCTGCTGAGCATTTGATTACCTATTTTTTTAACTGAACTGTTTAAAGTTAGAAGTTTTTCTGAAGTGATGACTCAGAGGTTTTATAAGACAGGCAAAATCAGAAAAAGCAGAGTAGTATCAGTTCTCACTCAGCTGAATCTGAAAAGTTGAAGTGGCAAGGAAAGTGGTGACATCTGCAGCTAGAACTGGCAATAAAGGAACTGGAAATTTAAGAACCAGCAACAAAGGAATAACCAGAAATGGGTCATATGGGATCCTTTCTTCTGAGAATTAACACCCCAGAATTTTCAAAAGTTAAGCATAGTCCCAGCACTGCCTACATGCACTGAAACTGCCAGCTGTGGGCTCTCAGTACAAAAACACTCAGTAGACTAACTGCACTGTTCTAAATACCCGCAGCACATTCTACAAGACAAGCTTCATTTTTATACTACTTCAAATCTGCAAAGTGACATTTTAATTTACAGGAACCTACAGGCAAGAAGTTTGCATAGTTTACTTTCTTCCAAGTCGATTATAAGCATTTCTATCTGTATGTTGCCTAGCATGTAAGAAACACTTCAATGTGCATTGCATAAACCATGCATTTCCTTTTCCTTTACCTGGAACAGATGTATACATAAATGTGGTATATCTGGCTGTCTAATGCTGCCACGGATTTACAAAACTTCGGGGGAGAAAACGTATTTAGCTTTTCTTGCCCCTTACTTAATCACTCTTTTACCCACAATAAACATGGGACAACAGGAGGAGCATAAAGGACCAAAGCAGGACATGGCTAGCCTCACCCTTCAGAAGGGCTGACTAATTTTAAAATAATGCACTGAGTAGAACTGCTTTGACATAAAACAAAACAGAAAACCTACCCAAGAAAAAAAAAAAGCAAAATGAACCTCCTTAATGGAAGTTGTGTCAATTAGAGACTACATCCACTGATGTGCTTCCTGTTAGTAGATAACTACTTACAACTTGTCCAACCAGGATGTGTTAAGCCAGTATGTAATGCTGTAGGACATGAACAGTTTACCCATAAAACGTGCAAAAACTGCAGTATCTTACTTCTCTGTAGCCATGTAGTCATGTAACCATGTCTCCTCTGTAGGTGGAAACAGTTAAGTAAAAGTAATTACTTTGAAACTTTCTTCTTATTATCTTATTTAGTGAAACACTGAGTTTACACAGTGCTGTACAAATTACTCAATGCTTCTTGCATCAGTACTGCAAATGTCTTTTTGAATCAGATTTGGAAATGGAACTATTTAACTATATAATATATATGCATCAACATTAACAACGGGCAGAAGCATCAACAATGAACAATCCTATAATGATATCAGCATGTCTGAACATGAAACACTTTGTTTCCCAGGGCAGTAATTAAAAAGCAAAAATAATAAGGTATTAATCGTTCCTTGAGAAGTTAATTCCTTTTCTGGTGTTTTTCTCTAAAATTGATTAAAAAAAAAAAGGTTGCCCGTTTTGTTTGATACCCAGCACCAAAGTTTGACAGAGGCTTTTAGCTTCACCTCTTGTTCTATCATGCCAGAATTTTAAGTGTTGCCCTGCAAAGGAATAAAATACACGCCATTACTAAACTAGACCGAGTCCTTATTTTCTTTACCGGTCTCCTTACATATTATTTTAAATTGCTTTCAAGCAGAGACTCATTTTAGAGAATTTCCCACAGAAGAGAGCTGTAAAAAAGGTCCTGGGGCACAGTAGTATTAAAACCAATAGGAACTTGAGATCTATCTTGACTGCTGTATTTTAACAATGGACTTCTTTCTTCTTCCTACAACACGGAAAGTGATGCTTCCATAGAAATTATAGTACAGATATTTGATGCATTCATGATATAGACATATTTATACACCATTCTCACATGCTCTCTTAAAGGTACCCTTTCGTTAAAATAGTCAATCTATTGCTTTTATATCTGTATTAATTCTCTAAGTAAAAAAAAAAAAATCTTTTCTTTCTTCTTAAATTTCTGGAATTACCCAAAGAAAAGTCAACAATGACAAAGGAAACAGCAAGAGGAACATAAGATTTGTGAGATAGAAAAAAATCAAACTATACCCATGGGTATATTATATCAAATCTAAAGATGACTGTGGAAGGTTGGGGGCATGAAAAGTGGCTAATTGTTCATATCACATACAGCATAGATCTTTCTGAAACTCAGAATGTACTTTCAAACCATTTTCGTACTTACAAAATCTAACAGTGTTTAAATGTTTCTTCTCCTTTCCTTAAGAAACGTTGCAAAAAATAGGAGTAAATTAAGTATTTCTACCAAGAAGGACGAATAAAACAGTCTTTTCTCAAGTTCATGTGAAGAATTGAGATCATGGGGTTTTGACAGGCAGTGCATTTGCACACCACATACATTTATATATTCATCAAATACTGAAGCACCTCAAGTGAATGTTAGACTATGATAGAATACATAACAAACACCAAAAGAATAATACAGAAGATCATATGCATATTAAAATACCTGCATATGTTTTCTTTTCTTAAGCCAAGTAACCCTAACTACATACAGTACTTCAAGATATATAGCACTGCTCTATGAAAGGGGCTAACATTTATTTTAGAAAATGTATTTTAGAAGGCATGGTAAAAGCTTTACCAGAAGAGAAAAACAATGCTACTGTGACTGTTGTACTCAACTCCTGCTCAGATTTTCACAAACACAGTTCATGCTAAGGCCTGAGATGCATTCCAGGAGCAGAGAGAGCATACTGTAGGCAGGACAGGTGGCCAGAAAGAGCTAAAGGGCATTATGCTGCCACAATCACCTGGAAATTGATGTCTCCTGCAGCCGTCATCTTTGATCAGATGATGATCAGAATAATCAGAATTGGCTAACTTATAGAAATTACATTAAACAAATGTCCAATGTGGAAGACATAAAACATCATCTTACCAAAAAACCCCCAACTTTTGAAGTTGGTTCATTACCAACCAACTGCACTGCTCAGGCTTTCATGCTTCTCATTGTGACATAAGGGATACTCACACTGTGACAGATGAGGAAGGTAAGTGATCTAACTCTCAGCAAGGTAACTTAATCTACTTTTTTTATGGATCCTAAGCGCATGGATTAAGAGTAATAGGTTATAAATTATGAAACTTTATGAGTTCACTTTGAATGGTGAATAAGTGAATACACATGATAGACCAGTCAGGTCAAAGGGGACCGACCCTGTTTGTCATGTTTGTTTGTTGTATTCCTTAATGAGCTTATGATATTAAGTTTAAATCACAGAGTGCATTGTCCCATAAATCTGAGAGACACAAATGGACTAATTCAGCTGCTCAATAGATAACATATTTGCATATTAAAAGACTTTTGTAACTACTAGGCAAAAAATAGTGTTGAATTCTGTATATGTTGCAGGGTTGGATTCTGACTTCACACCATGACTTAACATGTTTGAATAAGCAGTAACTTGTGGAAATCATTGCAAACCTCCCTGTGGGATAATGAAGAAAGAGGAGTTAAAGTAAAACAAGATATACAGAAGAAAGGAAACCCGGCTGGCATTCCCAGATAGCAAGAAGGGTCACACTGACTGCTCACAGAAATTAGGTAAACTCTGATAAAGCACCTGGTATGCTTAGAATCCTGGGGGATGCAAAGGTATCCAGCCATGCTTTGATAAACACGGGTGCCAGAATGGAACTGCGATATCCTTTTATACCCTATGACATACATCAAGAAACAATAAACTCCTGTTAACCAATCCCCAATTATACTGACTAGAGTCACACAGAACTCACAAGTCTTCTAAAAAACCCCTAAAGAAATAGTATACAAAGGGGTTAGAAACAGAGTTGTTGGAGAGAAGCTTTTCCATCCAAATCTCCAGGAACAGCTGACTGGCTGAATGCTTTTCCACCCACTCTCTGAGGATGCCTGGTGAGTAAATAAGCTGTAACTTATGCTTTGGAACTAAACCTTTGCTTTTTCTTAGTAACATTCCTAATAGACTGTTTTCCTTTAAGAACTTGTGTCGATGTCTTTTCTTATGCAGTTTTTAACTGTGTTTGGTAGTAGATTTATTCCTGATTACCTACGAACCCACGAGCTGACACAAACTTGTTATAATAAAAAGTTATTCAGTAACTGCTTCAGAGTAAATCCTTATAAAACGTACTAACAGTTCTCATCGACAGTGGAATAATAGTTCAGGAAGACCTGCTGAGGGATTCCCTTCTTCTGCCAGTGAAAGTTTTCTTAAAGGGAGATACCAAATATACCTTCCTATTGGTGAATCTGGGAAGGGAAGGTTTCTGTGCATATGAACACTACCTGACTGATTGGACCAAAAAAGGGTTTTGATTTCCCAGAAGCTCTGACAGTCAAGTACTTTTTAAAGGGTAGAGAGAGTCTCCCCTTTCTAAGATTTTGTTCTAACCTTCCTTTTTTGTGACACTCCCCAGTCACTGACAGACATTAGGAATCTACATAGAAAATGAAGCATTTGGGGAGGGAGGGGGAGGGACAGTTTATTATATTTTATGAAGTCATTAAATTGAGCACATTGGCATGGCTTTGTCAGTGTACTGTACTCTCGAGTTCAGACTACAAATTTAGTACTAGTGATCACTAAAACGTATATTATTTTCATTTCTAATTAAAAAATGTTATGTCTATTGAAATAATGTGTCCATCTTAAGCTAATGGACTGCAATTAGCCTCAAATATGCCTACTGCTGTTAAGAGGAAAAGAGGAGGAATATATCTAACATTCCTTGAACAAGGAATTCAGATTTCTCTTGAATACAAATGTGTTCATTATTGAAGAAGGACACTGATTTGGGGAAAAAAAAAGGAAGATTCTGAGAGCCTCTGCAAATATTGTGGGGTAGAAGACAAATTCATCAGCTGCTCAGACAATTACAAAGCTTTCCATAGTTCAGTGGAGCCTAGCCCACCAAACTGTTATGATCAACGACATCAGAAAAATTACAAGCAGATGGAGAATTGCAAAGCTCACTGGTTTGACAGAGAAAGACAAAAGGGAGAGCATAAAACAATTTATAGTTTTTTCCGATCACATATAGGAATAAGAGCTGTTGTTTTCTTTGTTTATATAATAAATCGCATATCACTGCAGCTGACACTACAGTTCATTCCAAAGAACATAATGATCCCCCCCAAAAAACTAATCAAGCTACTTCTCTATATTCTGTGCATGTAGTATTTACACAAATACGAACAGGCACAACTGATTTAAAAGCAACGGAAGTATCTGTAGATGGCCTGCAGTCATTTCTGTATTCTGAAAAAACGCACAAAGTAAGTTTTCTTATATTTCTGCCTGTCCTCTCTATTTCCAAGATTAAAGCACTGTTTAGGAACGAAAACACTGAGGCCCGCTAATTCCATCTCCATTAAAATAAACAAAGAAATCATGGAACTTCAGGAACACATGTTACAAAATACAGATGTTTGTATTTCAGAAGAGGATATGACAGAAAGCAAACTGACAGTTCCCTCTTACTTCAAATTGCATTGTACTTTTTATAACTGAATGATAAATTAAGAATACCACTTTGTTGCAGTGGTTTTACTGTCATGACTTAAATTCTTATCTAACCAGAAAAGTGTATGTTGTGCTTAGTAATGGCAAATGGGCAAAAAAATGTTCTTAGGTTCTGTTTTTGCTCAGAGTTTAAAACTGACCTCAAAATTAACTGTGGCATTCACAGTTAATAACTGTAAATAAAATAAAATAAACCAAAAGTAAGCCACACACGAAGGGCTATTGCAGCAGCAGAAAAATCCCAAAATCACTCAGACACCTGGAGTCTGGAATACACCCACAGTTCTGGTAGAGTCAACTTACAACTACAAACTATTAAAACCTTCCTTCAGCTCCTATTATAGTGGCATACTTAAACCCAATTTGGACACTGAAGTTGTTCCATCATTGAGGTTATTTCAAATGACAAAAACAAATATCTAGTTATACTCTTGCTGAAATTCTTCTAACTTCCCAAACCTGAAGGCCAAAATCCAAGGCTTTTCAGCTCCCAGGACTCCTAATAAAACCTCCAAACTTTTCTATTACAATAAACGCAATGTTACCTTGTGTTCCCTTTCTCAAAACCAGCTGATAAGTCTCACTAAGCCATATATTTACAACTCTTTATGAGACACAGGAACAATTTCCCATTAGTGTGTGCGTTTCAAGTTGAACATGATGAAGCAAAGATTGCTGGTGGGAGGGGAAAAAGCAAATATCTGCACTGACTAGCAAGAAACAGTGTATTGATATACTATTTCTTCCCACTATTAAAAATTCCAATGAACACCATGCAAGGCTGCAAAAAGAATTATTTCAAAGATGACACTGCTGCCAGACCACCCTATCTTGAAATCAAATAGTTAATAAATATTTCTCGGTAGCAGTTTTATAGATATTGAAAACAGTCCTCTGTCATAATGTACATCTAACCTCCTACTGACTCACCTGTCTGCTATGTGTCAAACTCTCTTCAGGTGTTTGGGTTGCTTCAGCAAAAATTAAAGATTTCAAATGTTACTTTATATGAATGAGTGCAGCAAACATGCACTTCACCCTGCTTCATCCCAATCACACTCCACATTAATCAATTTTTTACATAAAACAGACGTTCACTGTCCAAATAATAAATCTTCCAAATTTGGAAGATTACAACCCAGGTTAGCATTTGCTTACAAAAATAGCAGAGATTTAAGATTTACTATGGGGTATGATTACTAGGATGAGCATTAGCATAGAACTCGGTACAGTGTCTGTACCTCCTTGAGTCCCTCTAGAGCTGTTTCAGTTGCTCATTTATGCTAGTCTCAGAATGCCAACCTTGGCATGCAAAGCAAGATATGGGTGAATCCACATTACAGCCAAATCTCAACTATTCATTTGAAACTGAACTCTAGAGAGCTACCAACAAAACCTCAAAAGGACCCTTATTAGAGATGGTAAAGTTTTGAAGTACCTTATCTTTGCTATGCAATGAGATGGAGATACATCCTGATCTAACAAACCGCACCTTGCTTCAGCACCTGGTGTAGCCAGACGCCTTCCTTTGAGGAATTAAGCAGTCATTTTAACGTGCAAAAGTAAGCACCTCTAGTCTAATACATAGATTAGATCTCAGCTTCTCCTTTGCAAAATAGCCATGCTTCCATACATCCTTTATATGTTGCAAGGTCGCCTGCATCAGAGATTGTGAGGCACTGAATTATAATGGAAATCAGGCAGAGATATGTCAAAGAACATTTTTTGCCTGTCTTTACTTATTACTATCCTTTCCGAGACATACCCCCAGTTCATTACCTGACAATTCTTGCATGTTACCAGATTTTGCACAGATACTGAACACGAAGGTTATTAATAAAAATGGGTATTGTCTCTTGCAGTACATGCACTGCAAGATTAAGTAATGTATTTCAAATCAACAAGATGCTATGAAAGAAAAAAAAACCCAAACAATTTAACAGAATGGAGAAAAGGCTTATATGTTAATTCACTTAGGAAGTGTCACTGTGTTGCATTTCTTACTTGAATAAACAATAAAATGCTCTTTATTTTCCCATACCATTAATTCATTTTGTCAAACAATAAATCATCTGCTGTTTCGGAAAGGTCCATTTGTATTATTCAAAAGGTTCCTTGGATCACACCTTTTTATCATATTCTAGATTGAGGATTCAATTTGATGTCCTAGAGACTGATGACACATTGCTGTATTTGAAACATCCAGTAAAGAATTAACCCTGAAATTTAAAAATAATTAAAAATCCTAAAGAATACAATTTCAAGTTTCACTCTACACAATTATCTTTAAAAATGCCCAATAAACAATATTGTTATTACACTATTATATCATATTCTTTACATTTCTGTAGATCACATTTCCATCACTGGAATCCCATAATACTAAAACAGACAATTACAATTCCTTCTGGAAGACGAGGAAAAAAACTGTGCAAGTACAAAAACCAGAGAACCTTCACTGGCACCTGTTAGACAGCCATCCTTGCCCTTCACTATTTTCATGCAGCAAACAAGTTCATAGCAAAGAAATGTCAAAACCTGCTATCATTGGAAAGATTGCAAAAATAACTAGAAATCTTTTTTCTTTTTTTT
>VYZS01031360.1:0-19142 GCA_013400695.1 Neodrepanis coruscans | reverse complement strand
TGAGAGCGGAATAAATCACTGCAGAGGGTTTTATAGGCAGCACTTCAACTGAGCTATGAATAAATGGGATTATGCTGTCGCTGCCTCGAAGGCTTTTCTGTGGTTTTGTTTAGTTTGCTTGTTCGCTTTCCCTATACAAAGGAGCTGTTGGTAGGAAGTGTCACACTATCAGAGGTTACTGAAAACCAGGCTCACTGTGGGAATCTGAGATGGGATTTTTTTTTATAATCAATGCTTTCTGGCCTTGGCATGTCACAGGCTGTTGGTTTAGGAAACAAGGGTAAAGCAAGCTTTTCTTTCTGCTAATAGGTTGTCTTATGTGCTTTCTTTTAGGTTACTGATACTGAAAATTNTTCTAAGATAGAAAGCTCTTCAAGTAGGTGGAAAAAAGGATTCTCCATCATTATAAGGGCTGGAGTTGGCAGGACACGTTCAGTAGTTTGTGCTTTTAATAAGTTCCTAAAAGAGTCCTAAAGGCAGAAGCTGAGAGAGAGTGATGCCTAGGACAGCAGAAGGGGAGATAAGGAATTTAAGCTCTCTGTATTCAGAGGTAAACTTGAATGGCCTGATGAGAACTGGAGCTAAGACAGATCAACAAATACTCTAAGTCAGATTTAGTGCCATGAGCAAAAGTGATCCTGAGGGAGAAAAATGGGATCTTACAAAAATCACGGGGTCTTGGAAGACAAAGATTGCAATAAAAAGTTTGTGTTTGGTGTATTTTACTACATTCATACATCTGGTTTTGCAGCAAGCAGACACAAAAAGTCCCCAGAGATTTGGATTTTTGAGAACCTTCAAGATGCAAAGACCTCTTAGATTCTGTTTGGTCTCTTTTATAATAATGAGTAATTGAGATACAATTCTATAAAAGTATACTCTAGTGTATTCCTGACTGTTAAACTGGATGTTGCTATGCTTGCAATGTCACTTCATTATACAATATATGTTTAAACTTGTCTTATAATTATGGCTTAGAAGATCATATCCAGGAAGTTTACTAAACCAGGAAGCACTGGTTCCAGGAAAACACAAATGCCAAAACAAGTAAGAGTTTCCCCAGTAACACAGGGACACACTATTGTAAATTTAGGTGTTTTCCACAGAAGTGTTCTCTGTTTGCTACCATTGCTCTTGTGCAAGTTACAAAAAAATCCTGATGCACTTACTGTACAGTTGGACAATAAAAGGAAACTCATGAACAATGAAGCAATAAAGAAACTCACCTTAAACTGTTCCTTTCCTTGGATATCTCTCTTGGAATGAAATCTCATTTGAAAGGACTTTGAAAACTTTGAAGTTATAGTTCTCAGAAAAAAAAAATAGCATTTATGTATGTTTGGGGGGGATAATTGTGTAGTTTTGGGGGTTTTTAATCTAAAAAGCAAGTCCTATAGATTTCCTGAAATTGTCTATATTGACAGAGTGCAGAAAGGAGAAAAATCCTGAGAAATGCTTACAATAAGAAGAAGGTTCCTGTGATCCAGATAGACTATTCTATCCTTGAATAAGTATTTTCCACAACTGTTACCCATTTGGTATAACTTACAGGGAATGACACATTTGTCACTGTGCTGAGACTCTAATGACCCATAGCAGGATAAATTATGCTGTGTGCTCACACAGTTGTATCCCTGAAATATGTTTATTTTTCTGTGTGCAGGCTAGGATCACAGGATGGTTAGAGACATGAAGACTGCCTTGTGAGCACATTTAACTATTCCTGCAGGCAAGGTCAGCTATTCTTGTCAAATTTGCACACAAATTAGTAGAGTTAAGAATTAATTTTCTCATTGCAATTTGTAAGAAAATTAATGAATTATCTCTTGGTAGGTATTTTAAATGTGAATGAGAAAGCTTTGGCAATTGACTCACTCCAGAGCCTGTCTACACTGACTGTGTTAAATCTAGCAAGGTTATAGACCTGGAAAAATAATCACTGGCCAGTGTTGTATGATGGCCAAGTCTGAATGTTTGCCTGTGTATTGCACCACTTGTGTTCCTTGTTCTCTTTCCCCACCACAAATATTTACATTGCTCTTCCTTCCTTTCTTTTTTGGGGGTAATTCCTTGCCACCTCCTTCTACTATCCGATAATTTCCCTATAGAGCTCTTTCCCAATGTCACTTGATCCTGAGAGGATCAGGTACCCCATATCAGGAGAATTTGATTTCCCCTCCACTGACTGACCACAGTGTCACACTGCAATACCTTGAAAAACAGCTTATAAAAATGTAAAAGTAAATAGGGCTACAGATTTGTCAAATTCAGTAACAACAAACATTGTCCTGCAGAGGATGCTGCTGTGTTTATATTATGTGTTATATTTATATTAATAAATATATATATACACACACACATATGTATTTTTTTCTCTTTAGCCACTTTTTACTTCCCCAGCCAGGAAAGATCAATATTTTGTAGAGTCGTAGCAGTGACGTGCCTTAGCTGAGGGTAAGGATTTTTCCCCAGGAACTTTGGCAGCTGGATCCCCGCAGTGCTGTCCCGCAGCCGGGAGGTGGGGCACAGGCTTTGCTGGTTTGTGTTGGTGACAGTATAGAGGCCCGAAGCTGAACACCGATCTTGAGCTTTGTAAGGTTCAGAGGAGATAAAGAAGCAGCGGATTGCAGATTAAAATTGCAAAAGTAAAATAGTAGAAAATTAGAGGTTTTAAGGTCACTCTCAAAATTGATGCAGTTTGGCCACGAGGTCTCTTGACACTGCAAAGGCAAAGGTTGGCACATCCAGGTGTAAGACGTAAGAAACAGGGCAAAATAGAAGAGCAGGAAAATGTCATGTAGTTCTATTTGACACTCTTTGGGGCAGTTTTATCTGACAACACTGGGCTGCACAGATTTCAGCTTAAAACAGATGTATTTTCTATGTTTATAGCAAAGACATGGCAAAATTCAATATAAAAGCTGGCTTTGAATATAAGGCAAAACTTACTTATTTACATTTAGGTAAATTTAGGTAAAAGCCATGGAAGTCCTCTAACAGAGTTGCTATAAGTTTATTCTGCTGTAAATGTAAGCGGAGGCATCTCCAGTCTCTGGACAAGCTGCGAGATGTTCAGTCTGAGCTTCCTCACATACAGGATGTGTGTGTCACAATAATACTTTGCAGCTTGTAGGAAGCTTTAGTTCTAGGCTGATAAACATGTGTGATTCAATAAAACTCAGAGCAACACCGTGTTCATACCCACAAACAATTTTTTCCTTCCCTAATATGGTGCCGGCTTTTGTACAGTCAGTGCACATCTCTGTTCATGAGCACACAGTAAAAGGTGCATTCAGATGCTTGGAAAATTCCATAACTGCACAAAAATAGCTGCTCTGAGACAGCATTGCCATTAATTTATCAAGTATGCCACTAGGTTAGCATATTTATCCACTCTAAATGGACTGAAATTGCTTATTTTGTAGTTTATAAAATTGCATCCTCTGAATGTACTCCTCAAAATCCTCTGCAGGTAAAGATGCATATTAACACACCTGGTTAGTAGCCTGTCCTAAATAATAATGGACTTGGGCTCTTCCCCAGAGGAAGAGACCAACTCCCACCTGGCTACACCCTCCTGAAAGGTGGGTGTAGAGCCATAAGATCCCCCCTGAGTCTCCTTTTCTCCAGGCTGAGTCCCCCAGTTCCCTCAGCCATTACTCATAAGATTTGTGCTCCTGACCCTTCACCAGCTCCATTACACATTTCAGAACCTTAATGTGTATCTTGTAGTGAGGGGCCCAAAACTGACCCCAGGATTCAAGATGTGGCCTCACCAGTGACCAGTACCAAGAAAAAAATCACTGCCCAGGTCTTGCTGGCCACACTATTTCTGATATAGGCCAGAATACTGCTGGCCTTCTTGGCTACCTGGCTACCCACTGGCTCATGTTCAGCTGCTCTTGACCAACATCCCCAGGTCTTTTTCCACCAGGCAGCTTTCCAGCTGCTCTGCCCCAAGCCTGTAGTGCTCTGTGGGATTTATACACAAATATATTGCATAAATCATAACTTGCTGATAATTTACACAACATTTCTGCTTGTCATCATTAGGCCCTATTAAGAATTATTCATGCCCTAGAAACTGTCATCTTCATTCTCTCATCCCATTTTTCAGGTGAAGAAGGGAATTAACATCCCATGTTCAGTTATCCGTGCCATGACGCTAGTCCTGACATTGCTGCTGGTGCTATCAAAGCAGGTCAGTCTCCCTCAGGTTTGAGAGCCTAATCTTTGGGAAGACTGAGTAAAAGCACTCCTCTAAGTCAGGTAAGGTCCTTCCTTCTCAGTGCACTGATAATTATAATTGCTACCATCTTCCTTCTTTGTGAGGACTGCGAATCCAGTTGGGGATCTGGTGAGCTATCTCTGACAATATCAGATGTTCTCAGAACTCTTAATCGAAGGCAGCCCATGAAAGCACCCTGGGGAGTGCTTTATTCTCTGTGTTTAAAAGGACATGAAAGTACAATAGTTCTCTTTATATGGGTACAAAGCAGCCAATTGATCTTGTCAGTTTAATAAATAATACAATTGCTTCCATCAGACACTGTTAATAGACTCCTGTCTGGACTAATGTTGTACAGAATTGTACAAGTACAGAAATGTTATCTTCCTTGGTCTGCCCTGGATTAACCACCTCCCCCTTTATCACCTAGAGGCAAAGCTTGCAGCAGTAGTTCCTGAAGAGTATCAGGTCCCCTGATCTTCATCTCTTTCTTCATTTTAATGTGTGTTCTTGGAAGAGATGAGGTAATTTCCTGATGCATCTGTAGTCTGGCTGGTTCCTAGCATTTGTAAAGATTCAAATAAACTTGAGAATGTGAAATAGGCAGCAAGGTTGGGGACTTTTTGTTTATTTTTAAATTATTCATTGTCTTTATGGTCTCAAGATGCAAAACTTGGATTGTGCTTTTCAAACACTGCAAAGGTGCAGGGAAGCTCAGATGCAGCTTCTTACCTAGGACATTATGAACACAAGGATCAGATGTCAGCAAAATTGATACAAGCCTTTGGTTCAAGAAGCTGACAGCTCAGGGGTTTGGGATGTTTCTGGTTCAGTGCCAGCAAAACCAGCTCACGCCTTTCTGCAGATTCCCCAATCAGCATTTTAAGCAGGCCCAGATTTTTCACATTATCAGCACTGCTTTTTAGGTAAGCATAAGATGCACTACACACACCAGTCACCAGTGTTCATTGAGAATATGCTGGTAATATTAGCAGAGGTGTATTTAAAACTTTTAATTGTCTTGGCTTTGGTTTTCCCACTTCTTTTCTTTTCTCTGCCATGACACAAAATGTTCTGGGTTATGCAGGTGAAGGACGTGATAAACAGGCAAAAAGAGAAGGTATTTGTCATAGACATTAGATTTCCAGGGGTTTCGGTATGCTATGCTTTGAAGATAGTTATGGATTTTACATATATACCTAAAATAAATGTTTATGTATCTATAGAAGATTTATACATATAAAACCATAAGAAATACAGGTATGGCTTATATATAGATCTGTACATGTGGATATATATATGTATAAATCTAGTTTTTGCTGTCAGAGTCCTCACAGGTGTTTTCCCCAGATGATAAGGAGGTGCCTGGATGTGCCTCCTTGGGAGTTGCTGAGCTCTTCTGCTCAGCCTGTCAATGGAAATATTGTGGTGAGTAAAATGACAAACAATCCTCTTCTGTATGTTTTCAAGAAAAATAGTTCTGATTTTAATGCTATAATGTTAATAATATTTTCTTTCTCTAAAACAACCTAAATGAATAATGCAGTGACCAATGAGTAAAAAGAGCTGTTGCTCACCAGTTATTCAGATTCCCTCTACCTTGGTTTTCCCTACTGTAAAAGGTAGGTAGCAACTCAAGTGCCAGAACTCAAAGGGGCATTAGAAGGATAAATGTTTTACATTGCACTGTTCAGGTATTTCAGGTACTAGGACAACATATGAAGCCAAGGGTTTATAGCTAAGCAGAAAGATATTCTAGTTGAGCAATGAGATCCTAGAGCATGAGGAGAAGTCAACAGACCTGAGATTCTTATGGATCAGTTGGAAAACTGCCGGGAACTGAATGCTTCATCCGAATGGTCTTTTTCCTTGGATCACTGTGTGAACAAGGCTGTGCTTGCATGAGTATTACTTCTGAATTGTTGCATTGCTTGCAGAGAAAACATTCACATTGCTTCCCTCCTACTTAAAGATGGACCCAAATGCTTTTCATATTAAATTCAAAACCCAATAAAAATGCAGATTTCTTGGCTACTTTTAGATCTGACTTCAGAAAAGAAGAAAAATAGTCCTTTAAATAATAAAACACTCATGTTGAAAGTCAGTTTTCTTTACTCCATATCCATTTCGAATTGAGGTTACTGTGTTTGAAGGGTAAGACCAAATAATACTTCTAAAGTTACAATTGGTATTTGAAAGGCAGCTCTGTGCTCTTCTTTGAATGCTTTCAGCTGGGGCATGAAAGACCTAGAACTCTGATCTCTGGTTTTGGCAAGTCAAGTCATTCAATTCAATTTCAGAACTGTGCAGCTGTGAAGTTCTACAATTTTTGATGTTTAAAAAGGTAGGGATTATTTCTGTTCTCTGTGATTTGTGAGAACTGCTGCTTCTGTTAGCAAACCCAGGAAGAAACCTGTCTGTCTGATGTGCATGGACTGTAAACTGATCCCTGGCAAACACCTGGGTAGATATTATACATCTGGCTGGCATCTCCGAGATCAAAGCACTCTCTGATGCTCTGCTGCCCTTTGAACAGCATTTAATTGGCCATGAGACCACATTTTAGGACCTGGGACTGAGCTTTGCTTCTTTGGGTCACTGGATGAATCCAGTATAGGTCTGCAGGAAACTGGTCGGTGTTCTGAGCCTCCTTTCTAGTGGAGAGAGGGCTGCATGCTCTGGTTCTCTTACCTGCTGAGTCGTGGTGCAGATGCTGGGTCTCAAGTCCCTGTTCTTTCCTGTGGGGTTTCAACCACAGGGTTTGAAACAGATTAACTGGACTGTTAGGTGGGGATACCCGGGGTGTCCCCTGCAGAGATTTCAGGCAGGTTTGGCTGGCCCATCCCATGTCGTTTGTGGGGTTCCAGGGACCTGTCCTTGGCTGTGCCAGGGGTAGTGTCTCTCTGTTTGGGACGGATTTTAGCTCTAAAGAGCTAAAACTTGTTTTTGTGCAGAAACTTTTCTCTTTGGTACCTTAGGAGGCAGATCCCAAATTCACATCTCTTCCATGATGATTTCACAGCCTGGACACGTGTTGGATGGATGCATGGCAGGAAGGTGGAGGTGGCCAGAGCAGCCTGAATTGACTGCATGTCAGGGCACTAACAAAACTCTTCCTCACACCATTCATGTGCAAATAGAGAAGAGGAAGGTGGGACACGAGCAGATGTGCACTAAGGAAGGGAGACATCAAAGTCATCCCGCAGGATGTTTCTTCTGAGCAAAGGACTCTGCTAAGGCTCAATTCAGCTGTGCAAGGCACACCTGCTGTTTGCAGCCAAGTCTAAAGGCACTGAGACTACCAGCACCTTGCAAGATTAAGCTCTTTGATTCCAATCTCTTCAGCTAGAAAGCATGTTGTTTTATCTAATACTTGTCTCTGTCTGTTTTAGGCTGTGGTGCCTGCTGAGGAAAGGTATGCATAATGAAATGATTAAATCATGCATTTTCAAATAATCAAAGTCATGCTGTTTCAGCTACGCAGAAATCCTGTTCCTCTTACAAGACATCTAGCCAGAATCAGAATTTCTTTTCGGATTTCATATTTCTAAAAAGGACTCTGAATGAAAAAGAGAATCTAGTTAAGGCCAGCTCTGCTCTCCCCTATGCCCAAGGCCAGAGATGATGACATTCATATTCTTCTTGTGTCGCTGCAGACAGAAAATAACTTTGCAGTCTGATTTTATGCTCTAAAGAAAATCATTCACACTGTGACAGCACTTCAAAATATTTCAATTCTTATTCTGTATATGCTGCTGGCTATAACTGCAGTGCAGAAAAAAAATGCTTCACTGGATCAGTACTTATGGGAAGGGATAAAGTTTCCAAATCACTCCTTTCCATCTTGATTTTGTAACGAATGCTTCCTCCCTTCCATATCTCCAGTTTGAGATGTCTCCCCTGTAACTCTGCACTGCTTCAAGCTTTAGGATCCCTTACACAGTTAGTTGCTCAACACTGTTTAAATATTGTGCATGATAAGGTTAGATGGTGCTATGTAGACCGCTACATACAGAATCACCTGCTGAGTGTGGGAAAACTCCCTAGGGAAAAACTGCCCTGAAGTGTGTAGTAAAGGAAGTGAATCAGTAAGACACTTATGGTCAGAGCTAGTCCATCCTATCCATCCAAGATGAGGTCTCTTCAAAGGATGCTGTGGAAGCTGATTGACTTAAAAAGAAACGTTAAGCACTTTTTTGAGTGATGAGAATGTTCCCATGTTCTGCTGTTTGGGGTCACTTATAGGAGCATGCGAGAAACCAGCTTAAAACAAACAGGAAAGTTGTTATCAAGGAGGACACTGACCTGCCAAGGTCGTGGAAGTGACTGAACTAATGGACATTAATAGACTTGTTTTAATGAAAGAATAGTACTCACAGGGGAGATGGCACAGCAAATATAAGGCAGCCGCACTGTAAAACTTACTTATAGGTTAATTTTTGAAGATACTAGATACTGCCTCAGGGAAAAGAGTACAAGTCCCTCCCTCTCTGAGAGTGCTGCATTTAGAAAACTGACTAACAACTGCAGTCTCTCTAAGAAGGCAGAGATATTGAATTGAATAGCAAAATATCAGATTTACATTTCAAACAGAGAAATTATAACTTACTGGGCCAAGCAGAAGGGTTTAATTTTGACAAAAGAAATTATAAGGACTCGTCTGCCTTACCACAATGGAAACTGTCACCATAAGTCTTATTTTTGCTATGGAAATGTCGCTTCAAAAGACTTCAGATCCTTATGTGAAATTTTCCAGGAGAAAATCAAAATGTCTTAGACCAAATGACACTTGCAGTGTCAGATAGCCACCATTCCATACCACAGTGAAAGTGTTAGTGATTGTACGACTGCACTACAGGGATGCCACCTTTGCTCTGCAGCACAGATGTTGGAGACAAGAGAGCAGTAAGACAGGCAGCACTGAAAGTGGCAGGCCTGAGTAACTGTACACAGACAGCTGATGGAGATGGAAGAAAAGAAAATAATAAAATTCTGCATTAAGACAGAGACTGCTTAGGTGACTGCTTCCATTTGCATTCACCTTGTAAGATGAATTCTCTAGTTTTACTTTAGATATGGATATCCCCAGATGACAAAGTTGGAAAAAAAAGGCTAAACCCCCAGTTTAGCAGCAGTGCAGAACAAACCCAGCATTCAAAATCCAAAGAAAAATTTCTTCCCTCCAGAAGAACAAAGCTGGATGGTTATGTTGTTTGCCTTCAGATTTAAAATGCTGCTGCAGAGCAGAGATTGATGATCTTCTCTTTTGCTCTGCCCATGGTGTTCATTGGGCAGATGATGTCCACGGATGCTGCCACAGAAAAAACCCACCTTGACAGAAGATTTTGACAGCTATTCACAGACCTCTTCTGTGGAGCTTAAACCTTTTCCCATCTAGGAGCTGATGTCAACAGTGTCCACATTCAAACTTTTCCTTGCAGAGTTCTGGCTCATCCACTTCCCTGTTTTATATCCACCTTGAAACTAAAACTTTAACCAGCAGCCAAGAGAAGGGCTGTGTGTGGTTTAGGGTCTGCAGTTCGATCATTTGAAAAATATCTGTTACTAAGAGGTGTAAAGCCTCTAGCAGTCTAGAGTAGAACAACTTGGTGTAAATAACAAATTATACCAGTCCCTATTGATTTTTCTTGTCTGAGCAATTCCCCGATCAAATGTGCCCTTTCTTTGAGTCAAAGGGTGATATTTCTAACTGCAGTTGCTCCAAACTCTGAAGAGCTAAACCCCAAGTTTAACTTTCTCTGCTATATCTTTGCTGCAAATAAAAACCTTACAGTTAAGCCTCACCTTACCTTTTTGTTGCTGATCCATAAAGCTTACTTTTTAAATAAGGAAGAAGCTCCATAAACTGAACATGGCTAGGAAGAGCAATTGCACACAAAAGATATAGTTGTGTGCAGCTTTTATCCTCCCAAGCATCCCAAGTGCTCTGATGTATCCTGTTCCCTGCTCCCACTGTCTGACCTACAGGTTCAGCTTATATGGGATGGTAGTGTTTGGAGTCTGTGCTCCTTTCAACAGGTTTCCTCTCCTTGAATCAGACAGTAGCAGACTCGTGCACACAACATCAACAAGAAAGAACACAGTGAGTAAGAGATAAAGATGTTCAAGCTCTTGGGATCAGATGAGATTGATACCTCCATTCCTTATGCACTTTTGGGTATTTGGATTTAATTCCCCCTCCTCCTTCTTCTCCTTAAGGTTTAGCAAAGAAATTCTACTTCTGCTAAGTGATCAGTGATGTTGATGTTTGGGATCTGTTGCCAAAGCTAAGAGCAGTGATGCCTTCAGCTCTATGCAAAGGTGCTGGATGACAGGAGACCTGGAGTGAACCCCATACAAACTTGCAGTAGTGTTGCCTCAAGTAACATGACAGCCAAGATGATGGATTTTAGGAAATGAATGAATGAATTCAACATTTATTCATAAAAGCACTCTGGGAGGATTCTTAGCATCTTTTTCACTAACAATAACAACAAAATTGACATTTAAAAAAACAGAAAATATATCAAATACCAAAGGAACATCCTATTGAAGGAAAGGAAATCAAGTTGATTTGACTCCAGAACCAGAAATTAAATACTTCGAATATTTCTTTCTGCACAACTGAAACAAAAAATACACTTCAATTGTCTTTTCTTTTTTTAAGTATTAATTCAATATCTTGGTCATGAAGATGGAGTGAACAGTGCTGACTTTAATTCTCAGACTTTCTGGAGGAAATAAACTTATCAATAAAAAGGTTAGTCCAGACCTGGACTAACACAGTTCCAAAAAGGTACAACACATTGTCTGAACCCATGTCAGAGCCCATTTTTTTGTCTGGCCTTAGCCTGAAGCGCCCGTACCAAAGTGGTGGCACGGAGCTCTCTGGTCCCCAGGCTGTCATCAACAGCAGGGTTGATCAATGTCAAACGTCCAGTCCCCAGAGTAGAGTCATATGGAAAACCTTCAATGTGAAGGAAGTTCCTTTTGAGCAATTCCTATGTAAGAAGAGCAGCACTGTGGGCTTTTTTTGGTGTATGTCATAAGCTTTTTTGGCCCTCAGGGTTCCTTCCCGTTTTCTTCTCTTCCAGATCCCCCAGCCTTTCTGCATATGCATTTCTCCTTTGATCTCCTTCCTTCCCAGCAGGAACTGGCAAGGCTTGCATCCTTTTTTTTTTCCTGATTATTGGCAGATTGACAGATGTCCTAGATACCAGGTTAAAGCTGATCATCAAACATCCTACATCTGCAAGAAAAAGAGCACTGCACAGTTTTTTCCTATCTCCATTAATTCTGTGGTGCCCTTCACACTCAAACAGAGCACTTGTTCTTTCTTATACAATTTGTCTCCCTCATTCTTTTCTGTTATTGTCTCCTACAGCAAGGTCCCAAATATTATCTAATAAACATGGATGTTACGACATCCTCCCACAATAATTCTAAATATCATACAGGAAACATCCCCTAATAAATGATATAATTACTGCAAAGAAGGAAACCAGCACTCCTGAAAACACAGTGAGTTTCTTTTTGTCTTTTTGTACAAATTATTTCCGTTTTTTTTTTCTTGAGTATATTGTTTTGTGTTACTTTGCTTTCCAAGATCTTATTTTTCCTCAATGCTTGCAATCATGTGCAAGAAATTTGTATCTCCAGGCACAGAAATATAAAGTACAGTCATTCTGAGCCACCACGGGAATGCAGGTCCACCCAGTTAATTTTTTCCCATTGTACTGGGTGGAGTGGCTTTGCAAAACCACTCATATACACACCCTTTCTTTTTTGGTATTGTTAATTATTTTAAACTACTCTTCAGGTTGGTAGCATGTTATGAGGGAGAATGGGCAGTTTCTCTCCTCTGGTGACTAGTAAGTTAAAAAAAGCTTTTTAGCTTGATTTATTCTGAATTCTGCCATATCTTGCTGATTTATCTATTATACTCTAAAATAAGGCCAATTAAGCCCAGCAGTTACACCAGACAAAGAGAAGTGCATGCATTTCCCTACCCAAAAGGTACTTTTGAAACAAAAAGACGCTTTAAACCAGTAAATGGTATCTTTTGCTTTGAACTAAGGACAGCACCACATGATTATTACTGACTCGGTTGTCACGAGCACATCACATTATCAGTTTGCTTTGCTTTGTTACCACATTCAGTCAAAGCAGTAGCATACAAAGGAGAAGGCAATGCTGTCAAATGCTCCAAGGATGAGATTGCTGAATGCTGTATTTCAATAATCTGACTTGTTCACATGAGCTGACCCAGCCGCAGCCAATGCGAGAGCAGTTGTTGGCCAACCAAAACACAGCTGTTGTCACTCATTTTGAAGTCTACCAGCCTTTCTGCTGTCCCTTTTCAGAGATTAAGCTTAATCTTCTGTATGTGAGGCTTATGTCACCTTATTCAAGAATGGTTTCACTCACAGCCTTGGAGGCTTTTCCTCTTTGCCTCATCCTTTGTGGTTTTGTCAGGGAAAAATCTTTAACAGAAATGTACCCAGGCAGAAAGGAAAACCATGTAAACCCCCATGTGGTTCTGCCTCATAGCCAGCAGCCAGCCCATGGCCATGCCAGTGGCCTGGGGAATTGCAAGATTTTTGAGAAAAGTCTGAGCTGTGTTTTGAAATGTTCTCCACACTGGGAGAACCTGACCCTTTTGTGTGATTTAAGCCAATGGGCACATGCCCAAAACAGAAGCTGTTTTAAGATGAGCTCTATTTCCATTTTTTCAGCTTTCTCTGAAACCCAAGTGAAATTAAAGTGTGGGAGGGGAGGCAGTTGTTCAATCTGTATGGATCAAAATTTCATAAAATCCAAAGTGAGTAACAGTAAAAGAAATCAGCTGAGCTTCCCCAGCCTGCTGGCCTCTCCCCATGGCCTCATCTGTGCTGTGCAAAATCCAGATCAGAGCTATAAGTAACCCTGCTCCACTGCCAAGGGACTCATCACATTGGTTTATCCAGAAGGGCTTCTACACCAAAGATAGCCTCAGGCATGTGGGTTACATTTCAGGTCTGCTCTTAGAAGAAGGCTGTTCTGAGAGAAACTGAATGTCTGTCTTCAGGTCTGTGATTATTGTAAAAGCCTGGATTTGAGCTTTTTTTTACTGCCTGTGTGTCACAGCATTCCTCTAATGACCACTGGTTTCTGCCTCAGTTGAATAAGTTTCCCAGATTAACCAGGAAAAAGAGAAGC
The DNA here is from genome assembly GCA_013400695.1 of Neodrepanis coruscans. Classification (NCBI taxonomy): domain Eukaryota; kingdom Metazoa; phylum Chordata; class Aves; order Passeriformes; family Philepittidae; genus Neodrepanis; species Neodrepanis coruscans. The sequence goes on along the minus strand of VYZS01031360.1, from coordinate 5,716 downwards.
CCTCCACCCTTGGTTCTTTTTCATTTTATAATTATCTCCTGTTTCTCTAGACTTGCTCTTTTATCCTTATGTTTTGCTCTTGCCTGGATGTGCCCAGTGCCTTGCAATTAAAAGGAAGCAGCTCTATATAGTTCACAATCTAAGATCACATGCTGCCAACCCTTGCTCATTAGAGCAATCCCACTGGAGAGAAAAAGGCTGTTTCACACCAGGTCTGCTTGCTTGGTGAAGTTTAGTAGGTTCTGACCTTAAGTCAAGTATTTTAAAACATCAGCAAAATGTTTTTTTGACTCACTGTTAATAATATAATTGCTAATGGGATGAATCTCTAAAAAATAGATCCAAATATGTTTATATAACAGTCAAAAAACTTTCATTCCCAAAGGGAAGGAACAGTTGTACTTTCAACATCACTTGTGTTTTGGCCTGGAGGTGTCTTCTGTGATGTGCCAAAAAGTATAATTAAAGGGACACAGTCAACATAAAACTAAGTTTATTGAAATTCCTTACCTGTGCTCCTTGGCAATGCATTAGGGTGTTCAGAGAGAAGAGTTTTTTAATATAAGTTTGTTTTGCACCACTCAGACTCTTTGTTCTTTCTGCAGTGCTCAGTTTTAAGTATAAAATCTGTTTTTTTCTGATTTCACTTTTAGTTTGTGTTCGATCACTCAGTGTTTCTGTGCTGTATGTGTTCTGAATTTAAAAGACATCTGCTTCACTTCAGCTGGATCCCCCGCTGTCACTCTTTGCTTTCTCCTGTTATGTGCATGCTGAAATATTACTGGCATGAATATGCAAGAAAACTAAATGCAAAGCCAGCACCACAGATAATTGCCGATCCTTTTAAAGTGTCCAAGCCTCTCATGAGGTCTTTGATGCAGAGACTGTTAAGCAAGACAAAGATTTTGACTGCTCTCTTTGCAAGCAACAAGAGTGAGCATCTGCAATTACTTTATGAAAGCAACCACTGGTGAGAATTACAAATCAATATATGCAATGTGCTTGGTGTATTTTATTTTAATGAAACCCTGCTTTACACAGCATTTGGAGTTTCTCAGCTGCCTTGTTCATCCTTGGCATCCAGGCATGCTGACAAAGGAATGAGCTGCCTCCTCCACAGCTGGGATCATGTGGTACATGCTGCAGGCAACCCTGCAAATTTTGATGACTTATTTTTTTGGGGGTTTCCCCGGAATGGCTGGTGTTGCAAGTAATTTACTGTAAATCACAATTCACTTTGTAGCCAAGTTTTTGTGAGTTTGCAAGGCATTCAGATTAAAAGGGAAAAAAAAATGTATAATGCTGAGTCCTCAGGCAGGCATGACCCTCTTGCCCATATCAGATGCAAGTTGTGCCAAGCAAACATACTCGATCAAGATGTTGGCACCTTTCATACACCAAGAGTCTCTGATGGAGAGGGGGAAGTCGACTCCCACCCCTGTGTTTGAGCGTGTAGGGCTCTGACCCACTGTGCTGGGCTCAGCGCCACACTCATGCAGCACAACAGATTCTGGCCTGGAGCCTGCCTGCATCTGGCCAGCTCAAAGCTTAGCCAGAGGAATTTAGATCCATCTGCACCCATGGCCAGTTACTGCTCAGGGTGCAGTTTGAGGTTAAAGCTAAACCAATCTTTTTTTCTAGGAACAGTGCCCTGAGCAAGGCCTCTCTGATCCAAAAGATCTGATGTTCTCAAAAAGAAGAAAAAAATTAGAAAGAACAGCCCTTTTTACTTCAAAGCTGTGCCATTCTCCCCCCCTTATAGGGGTTAGAACAGAAAGGTCTTGCAGTCTTACACTGTCAATACCAGTCCAAAGGCTGTTCAATAGCCTGCTCTGACAATGATTGCTTATAACAAGCACAGAAAGGTGGGGAAACAGCTAAAAAGCAAAATGATAGCAGAAAGTGTAAGGACAGGTTGAGTAATGCACATACTGGAGAAAGCTGTGGACTGCCCATAAGGATTGGTCAAGCTGAAATGGAGGATCTAGGTAACCAGCTGGTCTCTGTCAGGGAGTCAGCTCTACCTCTGCAGCAGCAGCAGCAGCAAAGAGAAGATCCAAACGTGAATAGTGCACACTTCCAAAGATCCAAAAGAGCATTGAGAAATAAATACAAGAAATATTTAGGTTGTGTGAATGCACAGTAAGGTCAAAAGCCAATGGGAAGTGCTCTGCAAGAGCCAGTCAGTCTGCCTGACGTGGCTGGCAGTCACAGGCTCTGTAACCCAAAGTTTAATGATCTACAGAGGAATGTGTCCCCATGGATGATTTACTGTTGCCTAATTTCAGCCATACATCCCTGGGTGTGGTTCCTCTGAGCTGGCTGTCGACGGGCCAGCACAAGGATGTTTATGGGAATTCGTTACAGCTGTGGCATCGATGAGGGGGTGGCTGGGAAGGGCTCCCAGCAGAGCAGCACTGCTGAAAATAAACACTCTTCCTCCCAAGAGCTTGGTACTTTGCAGTATCTGTGTTTCTTCTCTTTGAATTTTCATTTAATTCAAATCTTTCAGCCTTCATTTGTATTTCTTCAGGAAAACCAGTAGCTGTTTTGTTCTTCCAGGGCTCAGTAGTCACTTGGCTTCTTTCCAGATGATGCTCCCCATGCATAGTGAGGGAAGTGTGCTCTGTATTACAGCTTTTATAGAAATATTCCTTCACTTAAATGCCATGAAAAGGGGTTTGTCTGCATAGCACTGTGGAGGGGGAAGAGGGAGAGACTGCAATGCCCAAAAGGTTCAAGGATGAATTTAGAGAAAATTACAGACACGTGCAGAGGATGTTTTCAGGAGCATGTGGTGCCTTTGTGCATCTGAGCAGACTTGGCAGCTCAGTGTGTCATCGGCACAGCTGCTCGGGGCTTGGTCCCTCTGCATGCACCCAGGCACTCGGGGGGAGAGGCTTCTGCTGCTTGTGGGCAGACAGGAGGATTGCAGAGCACACTCTGCTCTTGGCTGCTCTTGAAAAAGAAGCAGAACCTCTCCACAGATAGAGATGGCTTTTGGAATGGAAATGGCATTATTCCCTATGTCCTTTAGCAGCACCCTGAGTGGGTTTGGATATAAACACTCTGATTGAATAGCCTGGATATGATCTGCACTGAGCTTGGCCCCTTGCTGCAGTGGGCATCCTTGGGAAACTACAGCCTCTGAGGTTAGAGTGTTCCTACTGTGGGGAGAAAGCCCAGTTCACCTCTGCAAAATGCTCCATCTCTCATGGTTAAGGTGAGCTCCACAGGGAGAAATGCCTCAATTGCTGAAATTGACCTGGTTTCTCAGCCACATTACATGTTGGCTGTCCACATCCTATCCAAGCAGAGTGGCCTGTGTACTGCAATGGAGAACTAAATCACTATGAGAGCTTGTTTGGATTGAATTGTGGGTGTGCACAAGGGAGAACCTGCTGAAATAATAAAAACCCAGGCTATGCCCCCATGCTCGTGTTTGCCTGCACTGATAATACAACTTTCCCTGGGGCAATCTGGAGCAAAGTGACAGGTTTACCCTTTACTCTGGAAGTGAACTTATATTCTGAATGTAAGTAAAAGCACTTGAACAAAAAAAATACTGCATTAGTAGTTAAAGGTCAGCAAAACAGCCAGAAACCCCCTCCAGGTCCCTGATACTCACATGCGGTGGGTGTTCAGTACAAGCCAAGAGCCAGCTGCTTTTGATGGCAGCATTCTTGCTTGTGGCCTGGGGGCTTCCCCATCAGTACCACTTTGGAGGGATCCTCTGTCACAACATGGGGGTGCTTTTTGTGGCATATGTTTGAAATCAATTGTCTTCCTGCAGCATATGACTGCTGGTGCCATAACAGGGTGCAAGATAGGGAGGGTTCACCTGACAATACTTACTACCCTTAAGAAGTGATACTGCTCTTCCTCAGAGACTGACCTCCAACATTATGCACAAGACTTGCTGCACTACCAGCCTTCCTGGAGGTGGAAGAGGGAGAATGCTGTGACAATAAACCCGGGTGACCCTCAGAGAAACTTCTCTAGATGGACATTAGGAGGGGTTAATTTCTTGGAGTAAACTACCAGGAATCAAGTCACCTCAATCCTCTGTTTTTCTCTGCCACTGACTTTTTCTTGCATCACAGGCAAGTCACTTCATCTTAATGTAAGGATTATAATAATGTGCTTCCAGGAAAAGTCTATCTCATACCTTTCTGATAATTGCTCCGCTTACTTTCTACTTTGTCCATGTTCCTTTGATCTGGAGATATGCCTTTGATGTTTGGAAGAGGTAGTGTGGATTAAAAACCCTTGTTTAAAGAGCCAAACATGCAACAGATGGTTTAAAATGGTAGTGAAGGTGTAATTGGCTAAAGAATGAGTGAAATGGAAAGGAACTTGTGGCTACTGGTAGGGCATAGTTTTCACCTCATTAGCACAGAGAAACATTTATGGGGCTACTACGAAGCTTTCAAGATTCAATGTACAGGGGGGGTTGATCTGTGAAAACTTAAAGTCAGCAAATGGTATTTCCTCTGCAAGAGAGGGTGAAATTTGCACCTCTTAACTCCAATGAAAAAGCTGTTTTTCCTGATTTTCTTAAAATGTTTTAGGTGTTAGAAATGAACAATATCAGTCTTCATTTCTGTCTTTGTCATGGAAATACTGGATTTTGTGATTTTGTGGATATGGCAAGTGATGCAGGTACACCACCTATTGCTAAAATGGATCAGCAATTCCAGAGCCAGTAATTCATTTCAGCTGCTTAGAGTTTTGCAAAATTGCAACTTTTAGGGTTTAAACTTCCTAAACAGAGAGTGTCTGCTTCATGCTGATTAACTTGCTTTAAATTTCAGCAAAAATGTTTCAGCTGTTCTTTAACCAAGATTAAGGAGATGTATTATTGAATTTTGTTCTTACTGCTTCCTGGGTGATGGTGGAGGTTTTTATCCCCTTTGTAAAAGAAATTCTACCACCCACACATGTTGAACTCGAAGTTTGTCATGTCTTGGATATGCTTTCTGGTGTCAGGCAGGGCTGCCTTGAGAGCCTGTATGAAACAAATGATAAAATCACAGCCCATTTCATTGCCTCCTGTTACAGTCTGTCTCCTGCATAACTTGCTTTCCCTGCTCCTGTCCTCAATCCCACCATCCAAGCTGAGTAGCTTCCTCTCTCCCTCTCTTAAGCAAATACACTTGGGGTTTCACATTTGCTTCCCCTCTGTGTCACAGATCTGATCCTTGTAAATCTGTCCCATGTATTCAGTTGCCCTCCCTGAAGTCAGCAAATGGATTCATTTTAGTTGATGATATAAGCCTGGATGTTCTGAACATTTCCCAGCTGTCAAAACCCCTGTGGAATCAGCCACCACAAGTAGATTACATTGCCTTTCCTGCTTTCTTGATACCTTCCCTGGATGCCAGGTTCACTCTTTTCTTTGAGAACTGTTCTGGCACCTGCCTTTGGCCAAGTGTCTGTTGGGGTCCTGGGAACTGGAGTAATCAAGATGCTGATTTAGTACCAGGTCCTGTACTGTCAGAAATGGCATCTTCTGTATCTGGAGAGGGTATGGACACCAATCTCTTGGGAAATGCTTGTGCTACACGAGTTTCTTCGGGTTATCTCCAACTGATGATTGATTTTACAGAAAATATTCTTGAGGGCAGGTAGGTGGAAGGGCTTTTTTGGAGAAGGAGAAAATCAGATATCTGAAGCTAATTAAGGAAAGATTCTGCCCCCTCCCTCCTCCTCCACA